>VWPU01006181.1:549-162069 GCA_013398955.1 Callaeas wilsoni
GCGGGGTGACACCACAGGGACCCATAGGAAGAGGAGAAGGGTGGGACAGGTCAGGACACCTTCCCTTAGGGGACACAAGAGGTGTCTGTCAACTGTAGACAGAACCACCCCTCAGGAATCCTAGGAATTCAAAGGCAGAAGCCATCTTCACAGAATGGGGTTTCACTCCTTGGTACCAGCCCACCAAACCTCTGTTTCTGGGCTCTGTGGCCTCCTGGTTGGCTCCTTCACCACAACAAACAACAACTTTATTTTTGTGACAGCAGCGAGGGATTTAGATGATGTCTGCTTGCTGGGAGCTGCCTGTGCTTACTCTAAGTGGGAAACCTTTATTTCAGAGCTCTGGGTGGGTTAGACAATGTGCCTGTGAAACAAGGGAAGATGGGAGGAGCTGAGGGCTGCTGTGCCATGGTCATGGCACTCCCACTGCCTGACAGAGCTCATATTCTTAAAATGATGTTATAATATTAAAGATTTTGATGATAGCAACAGCTTTTTTTTTTTTTTCAGGGAAGATGGGGTTGTTTTTTTTTTTTTTTTTTTATTACCATGAGAGTGGTGAAGTACTGGAACTGTTCACCTACAGAAGTTGTGGATGCTCCATCCCTGGAAGTGTCCAAGGCCACGTTGGACAGGACTTGGCACAACCTGGTCTAGTAGAAAGTGTCCCTGCCCATGGCAGGGGGTCAGAAGGAGATGAGCTTTAAGGTCCCTCCCAACTGAAACCATTCCATAATTTTATTAATTAGATGCTCCAGTCCAGTACTGCCAGTCTAAAGGTCTAAATAATACTGGATTAACATCTGTTCTGTAAAGTTAACCAGCACACGATTTAGCAACAGAATGATTAAGAGCAAAGATAAAAAATTCAGGTAAAAACTAAACATGCAAAATCCTTTCTTCAGGTATCATGCCTTACACTAAAGTGATGGTGACTTGAAGGAAAAGCATCTGACCTCCAAGACTACATGTCCCAGAAATCTTCTGTGCTGAGGGCTGCTGCTCCCAAAGTAACTTCTCTAAAGAACTTCTCTTAAGAGCTCAGTACATCATCATGTAGGCAACATTGAGAGCTGATAATATTATTAATAAGGATATTGTGACTTTTGGCAAGCCTAAAACAAAATATCAATGAACCCAACTAATGTTTGAAACTAAATATAGTTCACATTAAATTTTAAAGCTTTGAATTGCATGAAGAGCTTCACAAGTTCTAGTTCAATCGACAGTAATTTCAATTCGCCTTCAGCTACAGCGTCTCTGTGTTATTTTTCCTCGTTGGTGTGGGAGATAACAAATGTGTGAATGACATTTCAGTCTGGTAATTGGGCCATTTATAGCTCCTTGTTAGTTCCTGCTGGATAAGGGCTCTGGTCCTGATTTTACATAAGGATCAAGCACCTCATTAAAAGCCCGGGCGCTGAAAGCATGCCTGCGATACTTGACTGCGAGACAAGTGTTGCCATGTAAAACACGAAAATAAAAGCGACTCTGTGCTTGCCATTTTCATTAAAAGATGGCACTTTTGACAACTAAAGCAATCCCTTCGTCTTTTTCTCTATTGACCTCCCTGTTAGGGAAGGCTTCGTCGGTTTGAGTGGTGTTCCCTCCTCCTCGTCCTGCCTGTTTCCGCAGGAGCTGAGCCAGGATGCCTGGTGCCACGCCAGTCCTGCTCCTCGCTGTCTGCTGAGGACAAGGCTGGTGGAGGCTCCAGGAGATGCTGCTGCTTCCCCTGTGCAAAGCCCTGACTGCATCCAGCTCAGCTGGGTCTGCACACCGACACAGAGACTGCACGGGGCATCGTCTTCCCGGCGGAATTCTTAGCCATCCTCTGTGCTAATCACACCACGGCACGTGTGGGATTCTTGGGATTATCCTGTTCAGGGCCAGAAGCTGGACTCGAAGGATCCTTGTGGGTCTCTTCCAACACAGAATATTCTATGATTCTATGTTTATTCCTCTGTATGTATCACCTACTTCCAGAGGTAGGCAAGCCAGGACAGAGAACTGCAGTCCTGTTTTTCTCCCTAGGTTTTTTTGACTATTTTCACCCCAAAGGCCGTGGGGAAGCTCTGAGTGTCTCTTTAGAGTAATATTTTTACTGTCTTTGGCAATGTCAGAGGCAGTGAGGGTTGGAGCATTCCTTACATAGGTGGTGTATACGAGTTATAAGTGGTTGTAGGAAAAAAATTGCTCTCAGTAGAGAGGAAAAAACACCAAACCCCAATAGATACTTTCAGACACAAAACTTTTACCACAGACAGAAATTCATCATTGTTCCAGCTATGTTTTAATAGAAGGTATTTCCTCCCTTCCTGAAAACCTCATCTTTCTTATATTCCAGTTATTACAACACTACTGTCATAACATTAGCAGGAAAACATAAACATCTATCCATCTGCAAACCATCCCCTGATGCCATCAGGCACTATGATTTTTTTTTTAACCTGGATACATAAAAACAAGATGCTTAAGTTATAAATACCAGTTTTGTAGCAAAGAAGTTATTTCCCCACCACTCTCCACCAAGGGCTTGTAACACCATTCTGTGTTTGGTTTTGGCTGTACTGTCGCACTGAGGAGGCTGCTGGAAATTTTCAGTGGCAAAATGAGAGGAATTCAGTGAACATGTGGGAGAAAAAGCCTGTCTAGACTTGTCAAGATTGTCACTTAGGAAAAAAACCTATGAGAAATACAGGTTGCATTTAGCACTACGCTAGCACTGACTTGGAACCTTTCTCATTATTAAATTCATGGTGTTCACAGTGCTCAAAAGTGAGTGCAAAATGTGCCTGACTTCTCTAATGGGTTTTGGAATCAGAAAAATATGTAAATGCCTTAAGATATTTCCAGTGATGTTGTCATCATCCATCTGCATTGCATTTTTGCTTCAAACTAGATGATTCCTTCACGATGAATAGGATGCTCAAAGGGAAGGCTTCTATTGCCTCTTTTATTGATTATTAATGAAATCACAGTGCTCTCAGTCTGTTACAGCTGCAGCCCTAAAATAAGCCTTGGCAGTGATAATTGCTTCTCTTAAATCACTGATATATTAAGAAAGGGAGCTTTTCTGGAATAGTTTATGATTTGTGAAAACTGTTTAATAGTTGTTGCCTGATTTGCTGGGAATTTGGAGAAATACTTGAAGCTCCTTGGGAGAAACCAGGATATTTCATGTTTTTTTTAATTTCCGGGCACTGGATCGGGAGAAATAGTTGGAAAAACCCAACAGATCATAATAAAAAATGTGACAACACTCTTAATAAAAGAACAGTATAGAAAGCTATAGCCTGGCTTAGTATCTAAGAAAGAAGAAAGTGTTTATAAGGACACATATAACACATATACGTGTGTTTTTATTGATTTGCAAAGACAGGTAATGTGCTAAATAGCAACTAAATTTTCCAGCTGGAACATGGAGGCATCAAGAAGGATTCCGTGCCCAGGCTGTGAAAGAAGAGCAGGCCACTGGTGGATCTGCACCGGACCAGGAGTGTGTCCTTAGAGACGCAAGGCCAAAAGGTCCTGTGTGCCAGAGCATTTTATCCTGATGTTACAGGGAAACTGGATTCGGTTATAAAGGCACAGAATAACTTCATGCAAAAATGCAGGAACTACACTTGATATAGTAAACCATTTTAAGTAAAGAGTTTTAGAACTGGTCAGAGCTGAATTTTCAATTAAATCTTGTCAGGCCAATGAAAATAATGAAAACAAGGGTTCTTGGAAGAAGTGCTTGTGCTCACCTGGTACCACCACGTATCACACAGCATGAGACACCACCTCTGCCAGGCACTGGCTGATAAAAATCCTCGTTCCTTTAACTTTTTTCATTTGCACAGTGTTTCTATGGAATTGCCATGCCAGCAGGATCAGGTCATCCCTAGTTAATATGCTACAACACGTGCAGGTTGGGTTATAATTTTTCCTGAGCTTGATGGCTGCGTGTCCTTTGTGTGGGCAGAAATTACTGAGCATTGTAAAAGTTTCCATTTTATTCTTTCATGCAGGACATTCCTTGAGCTGCACCTTTAAGTTTCTGAGGGGTTGAAAAGGAGCCAAAATGCTGTTTCAGGTCAGTTCATTCTTATTTGAACAAAGACAGACTTCCAGCTCCAAGCATGTCTGCTTAAATTCAGTTCTCACAAAGGCTTTGCATGGAGTGATCACCAAAGCAGGTATTGTCTCTTTTTAAGTATCTTTGTAGGGATATTTCATTCTAGTTTTGGCAGAGAAATTGCTTAAGAATTGCCAGATAATGACTGCCTAAAGAATTTTGACTTTGTAGTCAGTGGAAAGAAGATCAAAAAGACACGAAAATATAATTTTCAGAGTTATCATTTTAAAAAGTTTTGTAATTTTGATTGCAGCAAAACACAAATCACCTGAAAATAGGCACCTCAGAAGAGCATATCATTTGGGGTCTGTTAGGAAATGTATGTAACTTTTCACCTTTAAGCAGGCAGATGGATTCGCAGTAAGAAACTTTTTCTATAAAACATTTCTCAGTAGCAAATGTACTTAGCATTTGAGGAATTAAGAATTTAGAATGCTTCAAAAAAGAATTAATTTGTGTGTAAGTTATTCAAGCCCACACAAAGGCTTCTAGAAATGAGACCTTTTCCTACAAATAGGGATAAGGAAAGAGCCGTGGATGTGCCAGTTTGGGGATTTGCTCTTCTCCTGCTGCTGCAGCAGGAAAAGCACCTGGTGGTAAAGCTGTGGGGGGTGAGAAGACACTGAGATAAGACCAGGGTTGATGAGGAGCTGTGAAAGAACACCTGCTTTGTATGGCATAGATGGAGTCTGACTTTTCATAATGAACGGAGAGGTAATGAAGTATGTGAATCAGAGACTCCCTTCACTCTGCAACTTTACATCTGCTTTTCTCTGAGACAGCAACATCATCATTAGCCTACTCAGCCAGGGATAGGAACATCTCTCACACAGAGCTATTTGGATATTAAGGCTCATGAGGATATTGAGCAGGTTTTGGGTTGGGTTGTTTTGGGTTGTGATGGTTTTTTGTTTGTTTTGTTTTGGTTTTTTTTGAACCATCTTCTGAAAGTTTCCCACTCAGGAGACCAAGTCTGTCAAGTGAGGAATGATTTTACAGATCCATTTTAAATCCAAACCCAATGGAAATGCCCTGTTTCCTCTTCATCTAGCAAGTAAAAATAAAAGCAAAAGAAAAAAAACAATCCCCAAACCCATAACTTGTTATTTTTCTGTCTTTGACTTTCAGATAAAGAGCTCTACCTGTGTGTCTCCTGCCAGCTCTCACAGACAACGTCTTCATCTTCTCCCACCTCCTCCCCCTCAAAACCACCTCCCAGGATTTCTGCCTATGCCCATGCTGTGTTAGGACTCCCAGACTGACAGAGGGTAGCCATCCAAGCCAGGAATTTTTCCTCTTCCTATTTTTCTTGTCCTCTCTTTTCCCTCACCTTATCACTAATGCTGGATGGGTCTAATCACCCTCTGACCTCCCCCAGTCTCTTTCTGTCCCAGCTGCCCCAGTTCTGGTGACACTCCAGGATAAAGAGGAAGGAATAAGGAGGAAATGCAGGTACTTAAAGCCCACCTTCAAGGGCACAGATAAAGAGCTTCCCCCCTTGTTCTCATCTGTAAAGGCCACCTGGGGCTTGCCTGCATAAATGTGAGCCCTTCCAGAAAGCGGGCTAAAATTTCACTTACAAAGTGTTAAAGATTTATCTTTGCTGGGTTTGCCCAATCTTTCATAACTTGGCTGCTGTCATATGTAGTATTCCAAAAGTATCATGTTGCAATATTTGTTTTGCATATGTAATGCATATAATGCTTTTTAAATGGAATTTTTACAAAGATATGCAGAGTTTAATATGCTTGGAGGTAATCACAGTCTCCTGGTGTGTTTGTCAAAGATTGCCATCATTTAATTTAAGTGCGTAGGGCTCTTTTTCTGAAGCAAAGCAAGATTTTCTAATAGATAGAAAGGATACATACATCTGTGCATTCCCTATATTTTACATTATCTTTCGGTAATAGTCTTCAAACTCACACGGTTATCACAATCAAATAGAAGAACGTGCCACAGATGCTGTCTGAGTCATACAGACTGTGATTTAATAAGTACTAAGTTAGTCAGATTTCCAACTCTACTGTAGTTCTCTGAGAACCAAATCTTTCAGGTTCCCTTGAAAATTTCTGGCCTTAAAAGTTAGAATGAGTTTTTTGTCAGAGCGAAGTTAATGCTTCATCTTTTCTAGGTTATTAAGTTTTAGCCTTCCACCACCCGTAAGAGCAGCGGTAGGTACACAGAGAGGGCAATTGACTGTCTCAAAAGGTTAACTGCCTTCTGGCTGAAAATGAGCACAATTACTCACCAAAAAGCAAATGACTAAAACCCTCATCTGAGGAGTTTTCAAATGCACCCAGAATAGACGTGTTGAGCTGGGGAAGAATGGAATTCATAGAAAGAAATCAAAAAATATCTCAAGAAAGGAAAGATTAAAGAGATTCATGGTAGTGTTGCAAAAGAAATGTAGATTATTTGGGGGTTTGGAAGAGAACACACCATTTACTGTTCTTCCTGAACTTGGATGCCTTGAAGTTGTATTAATTTGTTCAGCTGCATGGTGGAAGGCGTGCAGGGGAATGAGAAGAGGACACAGGTCACCGCATGGGTCAGTTCATCCTCGTTTCCAGTATTGTGAGGAGACATTATTGACCAAATTGAACAGAGCATTAGACATTGTTCATTTCAGGCCAAGCCTGGCTCTGTTAAGACCATTGAAAGGTTTGCTATTCCCTGAAAGCAGCATCAGGACACCACTGCATGGGACTGTGTGGGAGCTAGAGAAGGAAAGTCTGAATAATATAAAATATCTACAAGATCGAAACACACCATAATTTGGATGAGAAAGACTGTTTAATTCACCCTAATGTGGTAAGTCTTGCAGCATTTTCAAGTTATGATATTTTTACCATTTGCTCATTGTTTTTGATTGTGTGATGTGTAAAAATTTTGCGTGCTTGTAGATGCAGCCGATGGCAGTAGGAGGGGTGCACTGCACATGCCTCATGTCACATAATGCTGAGCACTCTCAAAAATTCACCTCCCGGAGGCCCCAGGCTGGACATTCAAAATCGGCAAACTCTTTTGACCTTCATCTGTTGGTACTTTGGTTTCCCACGATGAAATCAGCAGGTTCCTACCCTGTAATTGTGGCATCGGCGTGGGGATCAAACGGTTCCTCTGCACAAGACCAGAGGAATAATGACTGATTTGAAAGTCACTGGGGAGGCTGGAAGGTCAGTCCTCAGCACCACGTTTAAACAGTGCTGGTAAACGTGCTACAGACACACAATTAACAGTGGGGCTTAAATAAAATATTGACGAGCTGTGCTCATTAAAGGAGCCGTGGTTGATCCGTGCACCAAACGAGTCGAGGGTCCTACGGAAATAATGGCAAGTCTTGCTGTAATTACAGATCTCATCAATACAGTGCACAAGAGAGCAAAAGAGAAGGTTGCCCAGACAACCCAGCTTATGAATGCTTGATTTTGCAATATTAATGACAAAGGGTAATAAATTATTAACATTTCCATATTGTGTGTGATGGGTACAAAATGTAACAGAAAGTTTATCTAACCTTTCTGTCAGGTACAGTTTAGCAAGACAGACCAAGTTCAGCAGCTAAGACACGAGCAAGAAGCATTGATCCAGGCTGTCCTAGGACCCTAAACTACCTCAGCTCTTACCAGGCCCTTAGTTTTCAAACAAAACTCTGTACTTTTAGTTATCTCAAACAACAATTGTGTGCAGGTGCAATATCAATAGTTTTCTGCTGAATTTGATTGAATTCTGGTGATTGATTTCTACTGAATGATTCAATTCACTTATTCAGGCATAAACTACAGCAGTAGCTGTGGTATAGACCAGCTTCAGGTCCCTTCCCCTGAGATATCCCCAGCCTATTCTGCCCATCAGAGGCAGCTGGGGTATCATGTGGCTGAGCAAAAGTTGCAGCTCATTTGGAGAGAAGCCTTTATATCTTCTGGCTTTTAATAATAAGAAAAGTTATGACTCTTTGCTATCTTTTTCCCTTCTACATTTGACTGATCTTAATGGACCCACAGTATTTAATACAAAATTCAAGCTTTTTTCTAAAGCTTTTCTGAGCATATGTCTTGTTGTTGCCTAAACTCGTTAACAGCTCCATCTGTTTCACAGTCTTCATTTCCCAACATCATAAGGTATTCAGGAATAATAAAAGGTCATTTAGGCCTTGCAGCTTTGTTCCCTTTATCTCTGAAAGTTTTGTACCCAGCCATCTCACGTTCTGTCTGGTCTCTTGGGCGATATATTTCAATAAACGTCAAATGCAGAACTTAATTATCTGGAACTGAAAATCCAAGCTCCTAAGCATCCTTTCCTCCCCTCTTCTTCAGATAGCCTCAAAAATACAGAGAAGTACATAATTTACTTAATTACGTTTTGTTTTCTTTTGGCCATTAGGCGAACTTTAGTAATGTGTTTAGAAGCAAATGATTTTATATTTATGTGACCTGTATTAATTACTGCCAGGCATTGCTGCCTGCCCAGCACTGTAGCTTGTGGGGTTTTTTGCTGTGGGATATGACTGCCCTCTCCTACCAGGGGCTCTGAAGTGGCCAGGGTTGGAACCGCCTGCTGAGAGGCCTCTGTGTGCAGGGAAAACTGAG
This sequence comes from Callaeas wilsoni, assembly GCA_013398955.1. Lineage (NCBI taxonomy): Eukaryota > Metazoa > Chordata > Aves > Passeriformes > Callaeidae > Callaeas > Callaeas wilsoni. The sequence continues at coordinate 9,259 of VWPU01006181.1, forward strand.
AATATAAACCAGGAAACTGTCTGTGATGGACTGTGCTGTGGAGTCATCCCATTCAGGGCTCCATCTCTGAGAGTGGCTGCATGCAAACGTCAGGAAGGAGAGCGCACCGGCAGCCTGGCTCCTGTGCTCTCACCCACACAGCATCCCCATCATTGTAGACTGGCCCCAGAGGTGTGTGTCTTCCCTCTATTAGTTTAATTGCTTTTGAACCTCTTTATGACTGTAGCACCCTATAATTACCAGTTCCACAGTTTAATCGTGAATGCGTGAAAAGAACGCTGCCCTTTGCCTCTTCTTAAATTACATAAATTAATTTAGTGCACCGTCCCAAAACCTTCTGTGGTGAGAAGCAGCAGATAATTGCTCCCTATTAACTTTTTCTGTGTTATTCATAACTTTCCTCTGCGACATCCCACCTCAGCCATCTCTTTCCCAAACAAATTGCACACCAGCCTATTTCATCTCTCCCTACTCAGAGGCTGTACCCATATCTGTATAGATACAGCAGCCTTCTCCTCTCCTATGTGCCTCTCCCAGCACTGCCATGTGTCTCACATTTAATACCTCCCTACTTGGTTTCTAGTCTGAGTTGTATCAGTTGAATTGTATAAAGTCAACTCTGTGTAATACATGTAAGAAAAACTGTTCTAAAATCATGCTTTGATGTTACTTCAGAGGTATCTTTAGACTGGAGATCAAACCAAGGCACTAAATAGGGCCCCAGTGTGAATACATACATTTCCATGGAGCAGTACTTTTACAGGAGACAGTTCTTTTACAGGAGACAGTTCCACAATTCCTGTTTCAGATAAATCTGAGACACACAAGGCGCGAATGAAACGAGAGCAGGACCCTTGAATTCTGTATTGGTTCTCTTTATATGAGAAAATACAGTCTTTTCCTTCATTCACTGCTCATTATCAGGGATTAGGAACAGACCTTGCTATTGCAAGATCAGATAAACCAGGATCTGTGTGTAACCAGGAGCAAGTTACAGGATTGTCCACAGAGCAGGAATGGGGAGTGACACCTAAATTGCTCTTACGGGAACTAATTTTCAAGGTAGGCTTATGAGGATTTGTACTAATTATATTTGAAACATTTGCTTATACCTAAAGACAATCCAGATTCTGATCATATAAACCAATCGTCCCTCGGCACCCATATTTTAATTTAATGAGGATTTACAACTCTTATGCTGCCCACTGAGAAGATGCTCTCAGCTTGTTCCTGTGCCACATTTGTGGAGCAACACTGTGAGAAATGCTGCCCACAGGCACAAGTGTTTGCAGACTAAGCCCAGAAAATGGGTGTGTTTTGTTTGTGTGTGTGGTTAAAGGCTCAGCCCCACACACACGTGGAGGGGTCCAGGGCACAATGGCAAAATGTGTAATCTGGGATGTTGAGGAACGACACTAAAGTTGATGAAAATCCTAACTTAGGGATGGCTCAGACTTCATGTTTTTGTTGCATTTATTCATGTGTAAAGAGAATTCAGTTTAAAGATGCACTAGAAGTTAGGTCAGGTCTACTGAATTCATACAGCTTTGATGGAATTGTCTATGATGTATCAGCTGGCCCAGATACCAAAAATATATTTAAAGTTCAAGAGTGGAGCTTTTCTTTATCTTTGTTTCTTTTAGTTTACAGCTGTGTGCTTGAATGCACAAACCAATATCTCCCCAGCCTCTCTCTGCATTAACTTCCCAGCCAACCTGCTTCAGAGAAATGATCAGGCTTGCTGTGATTATGTCAAAGTTATGATAAGTAAATTACAAGCTGCATGTTACATTTTATTTTTACCAAACAAGAAACCTGCAACTGAGTGGTAATTGCCACACCAACTACATTTTTTCTGCCTTAAAGGTGGTTAAATAATATATTGTCTTTTCTTGTGGATAACAAGAACATTTTATACAGCATTATTCCTTCTCCTAAAGATCAGTCTCATGGGAATCACTAGTGAAAGTTGCACTTTATGGTGGAGGCCTGGCTGGGTAGGACATCAGCCACCAGTGCTAACTGTTCTCTGCTGAGGAAACCACTCCGAAAATGTAAATGTGAAAGAAAATGCATTTCAGATAATCTTAGAAAATGAGGGAGGAATAAACAAGGCAGCTGGGACTCGGTGGCATTTTCTGATTTGTGTAGGTCCTGTTCCCCTCTTGTTACCAGCATGTGTGCAAACAGTGGCCATGCATTTCGTAGTGATTAGCCTGACGGTTTGAAAGATTAGCTTGGTTTGACGTGGAACGGTGGATGCAATTAGGAAAATAGGACCATATGTTATAAGGACCTTAGCTGGATAATGAGAATGGAGGGAGATGAAAAGTGTGTTCCAAAGTCTCAGTGAAGTGATTCGTTTAACAAACAGAGGCTGTCAAATCTCGACTGACTAGACAGAAGGGCTGTTGCATGTAGTTATTACTGCAGAGGATTTGCAGAACATGATGAGCAAATGGCAGATAATTTCACAAAGCAAAGACAAATAAGTTAGCAAAGACAAAGTCATCAAGAGTGTGCTTGAACTGAAAACAGCACTGTCATGGGCACTGGTTCTCTTTAGCTACAACACTTAGAGTTATAAATAACACATTTAAGGAGAGTGAAAACCTGCAAGATGAAGGTAATTTATAAACTGCTTGGATCAAACTGGTCTGAACTTTGCACACCAGTTTTTCTACTGAGTTAAGTCTTTCTTACTCGAGATGTGTGATCCTGCTTGTCAGGCACACCGAAAAGGCTTCTTCCCTTCCCTTTTCTTGACATTTCTTGAGAAGTGCAAAAAAACTGCCAAGGAACTCAAGAGCAACCTGGTCAAGTACAGTTAGAAAGAACTTGTCCTCAGAACCAGTCTGATCTGAAGCATTTTTGCCCTTGTCGTTATGGATGAAAATGCTGTATCACCTTGTCATACAGTACCATGCCTCTCCCCAAAATCAGGGATGGCAGCTGCATGTAGGTGCCCGTGACCTGCACATTCTGTAAACCTCTGGTCTTACTTTCTGCTCTTCTCAGCCACTTTGGGTTGAGATCCACAACTTTTTCTGATTTATAGCACCTGTGACTGGGTGCTTTTCACCATCCTGTTGTTGTGCAAATGATCGCTCCTGTTTAAGCACGAAATTCATTCCTACTGATTTTCTCCTCCTTTATTTTTCTTTTCGCATCAACTCCACCACTCAAGATCATCTCGATTTTTTAAAACTTGTTTTCATATTCCAACTTGGATGTAGTTCCCTTCTGCTTCATGTTAGGTGTAAATTTTATAAGTCTGTGCTCTGACCTTCACTGGTCACTGATAAAATCTGTCCTTGCAGGAATCTGAGGATGCAGCAGCTCTCTCAGGAGCTGCTTGCCAGGTCCTCACCTTCTGACACCTCAGCCCCTCCTGCCTTCCTTCTCAGTGTGTGTTTGCTGTCAGTTTTTCACTCTCCATCCTAACAAGCTCATTTAAGTTGTATTAGTGTAAGAAAAGTGCATGGAAGTAGCACGAGTCTTTTACTGTGATATAGGAAAATAATTGACACAACTCACAATGAAGAAATTTGTCACAATCATGTCACAGTTCTTGATGAACTTGTATTGGTTGTTACCCATTTCCCTAATGTCTTCTGAGTACTTGCAATGACTTAATGTAACTATTTCTTCTAATTTTTTTTTTTTTTTGGAGAGGTTAAATTGACTAATTTGTAAACCTCTGGCTCTTCTTTTGTGCTTTTGTTTGGTTTATGTTTTTTATCTCCCCAGGGACTTGTGGGTTTTTATGTTTTAAAGGTCTGTGACATTTTCTAGTCTCCCTTTTCCTCACCCATTTGCAATGCATTTTAGCTGACAGGCTTGAAGCCAGGCAGAGCCGCCCATCATAAAAGATTGTGTTGTAAAACCTTTTCCAAACGTGCACAATAGATTTATAAATGTTTCTCAAAATCTACATGCTTCATTTTTCAAAACATCAACAAAAAACCCTGCTGGGAGCAGAGAAACACAAACACTTGAGAGAACAGATGAAACCCACAGAAAATACTGGTTTGTTGCAGTATTAACCTGCTTATCTTACCAAACGTTATCAACACTTTAAAGACACCTTTTCCCTTCTCTGAGTGATTGTATTTTTTTCTCCTGTGATGCTTTCATTCCTCTTACAGAGAAATCAGGATTTTTTTCTAATTGTTGCCTAATTACAAACTAAACAAAAAAAAATTACCTCTAATAAAATAATGACTCTTACTTGAGGCCATCAGCTCTCCCAGCTAATCATTAATCCCAAGGAAATGAGACAGGCTTGATTGTTATTACTGAAATATATTGCTAATGTAATTTAGAGCTTTCCAGAAACAGATTTCTTGACTGTGTTCTCATCCTCCTGGTCCACCTAAGAAATCGTGCATTAATTTATACACATACATATTAAAAGATTATTGCAATAAACAAATTTAGGGTGTCACTCAGAAAAGCAGAATAGTCAGAATTTAAATCAGCAATGGAAATAACAAATGTAATTTTAAGATACAGTTGGGGCCATAACAAAGTGGTTTTTTCTAAACAGAATTGCTGTCCAGAGAAAGGGGGCAAGTTGCGAAAGCACCATGGTGAAGCCTTCTATCTGTGCTACCCCAGCTTCCAGCTGTGTTTTCTTCATGTCCCTGAGAGTTTGTGAGCAGATCCTCTCAATATTTTACAATTTTTAATTTTTTTTCATTAGGTTGATCTTAATTGCTAAATCATATTAATGTAGACAGTTAAAAAAAAAAGTAGTTATATAATGGTATTGAGAACAGTCAATTCTATAATTAATTGGAGCATTTATCCATCATTACTGAGATGCAGAAAGAATTTAATCACAATCAATGAGACTCCTTATATATGAATGGCTGTTGAACTTAGAGAGTTTAGTCTATGATGAAATAAGGAATAATTAAGAAAAACATACATGTCAACCAGTTCAGAAATTTTGTCAGTGCTTCAGACGTGGTGCAGGCTTCTAAATTTCTCTCCATTTTCCCAGGAGGGTATTAATATTATTCTGGAAAGACAAGAACACCAAAATTTTCTCTTTTTTATGTTATGAAAACAGATTCAACACAGAACTTTTCGAGACCTGATATGTTCTTTAGTACGAAACTCTGTAAGAGAAAAGCAGACAACGCTGTCTCCAGTTTCACTTTACATAGTTTAAACACTGCATGAGTAACTGAGACTGTAACATGCTGTACAAATGACAAAAAAGGTACAGCAAACCGTGATATGGAAATGTTTTATTTCAGCCTTCTGAGTGATTAGAAGATGCCTCTGTCTTCTTAGAGCTTTATTTTGTCAAGCTGGCAATATATCTAAAGAGATAAGAATTTAACAGATGGGTTGTGAAATTGCTGATGTCTGAACTGTACCTCTGGTGCACTCTGTGCCCTTTCTTTCATGACTGTCACCTCTTAAATATATGTGACAGCAATAACCCTGAGTTTGGCCTGTGTTTTGCAGCTGGAAGTGCTGTGCTAAGAACAAGCTTCACAGCTTGGTGGAAACCCTGACCTCGCTGTCATCCATGGTTATGTGCTCAGCGACTTCACCAGCTCTCGCTCTTAAACAGAATAAAAAGGGGAAAGAAGAGGCAAATTACTGAAAACCTCTCAAAACTCTTTTTGGTCTCTGGACAGTAATTTCCAGTGCACTGTTGGATTCAAGGACAGCCTGCGTGGGAGCAATCCAGTCTTGTGGAAGGTGTCCCTGCACGTGCCAGGGGGCTGAACTGGCTGACCTTTGAAAGGTCCCTTCCAAAGCAAACCATTCCATGATTTTGTGTTTGTGTTCTCAAGGTGTAGCAATAGTGCCCCCGTGTCCTTTTACTGGCACCCCAGGACAATGCTGGAGCTCCAGTGCAGCCCACAGGTGCCCAGTCCGAGCCAGAAGCACAGCATGACTGTCCCAGACCTTTGTCCTGTGCGGGTTAACCAGGGCAGAGGTACATCCTCCATCTGTTTAACTTCAAAAGTTGCACTTTTCTCTCAGCAGTGTGTTTACACCGGCAGAATTGCCTCCATAAACAACTGAGCTGTGCCAACAAGGTCCAAGGATTCCCACAAAAATTGGTTTTGCTGTATCCTCAATGCGTTTCATGTGCTTAGTTCTTTCATTATTTTCCTTCTCTCCAAAATGACAGCTTTTGGGTTTTTATGATACATATTTGATGATGCTGGCTGATCAGTTTGAACTCCTGTGGCTGACGTTGCCATGGGTGTGCAATGGAGCTGATGCCTCCCCCGTGCTCTTCCTCCACAAACAGCAACGATGTTTGACTACCAAGCCACCAAATGAGGGAAGGAAAATGTCAGCCAGGATAAACTTCATATTACAACAGGAAGATTGTGAATATGAGATCACCTCACAGTTGAATGGAACAGGCTTGTTGTTGATTAGCATTTGGGAAATAATGAGAACACCTGGTTTTGTGCAAAAATCTAAGTTTTAATCTAAAGCAAAGCACAAATTCTCATTGCTAAGCTGTCTTAAATCAGTATTTCCTGTATATATTAGAGAAGTAACTTTAAAAAGTGTTGCTGTGTCTGTGTTCTTGCAGGCAGCTCACAGGGTGGAGGGCAGCAGGAGCAGCTGTGCTCCCTTGATGTGAACACCCCTGCAGCAGAATTTCCACTTCATTGCTGTTTTTCATGAGCCCCAATGCAAACTTCTGACCCAAACCACTCTGAAGTTAAAGGAAATTATTCTGCGGGCTTCACTTTACTTTGCTGCTGACCCCAGCAGAAAACCAGGAAAGTTTGGCACAGAGGAAGGATGTGGAGTTTTTGGTGCATCATTGTATTTGATTCTTTTATTTTGTTGCTTTGAACAAGCATATCAGGTTAGAAACTGGTAAGTCACGCTGTCTGCAGGGCCCCAATGACAACACCTCAGAGAAATTATGTTTTGATGGACAGAGTAATTGCTGAATGCTTCAGGCTACTGATGTACCCAGCACCTAGACCACGTGTGAGGCAGGGGATCTTTGCACTGCACAGTCCCATTTGTAATTAGTCAGTGACTGGGTATTGTTTTCTGCCTTTCTCGTATGTACAGAGTGATTTCTGCCTCACTGATGACTGTAAACATCATTCTAAGTACTATTTTATAATCCCTGTAGGAATAACAATGTAAACAGCATAATTATGTTCACCTTTGAGGCATATCTAGAAACTTTGTTCTTCCAGAAGAGTGATAACAGAAATGAGTACTGTTGACAAGGTAAACAGAGAGCCACCACAACCTGCTTGTTAGAGACAGCTAATGCTTGAGGGAACTACACATTCAACACCAAATTAAAAAAAAAAAAAAAAAGAAGAGTGTTATATAGTTATCTTGAGATTTATTCATAGACGTATTACTACACGGGAAAACATATTGAAAGCAATACATTTGGAGATCTTTCTTCTTCCAAAAGAAGCATGAATACTTGCTGCTAGTAAAGTGTATTTCTCTGGGTAATTATTATGAGTTCCATAGATCACATGCATATTTATGTCTATTTTTAGCCACACTTTCACAGCACTGGCACGGTTCCTCCAGGGTCGATCTGTACTTGAAAGACACTCACTATCTTCAGACTTCAGCCTTTCTTTGTTTGAACAGTGTATAGCAAAGCATCCTGCTTTAGACTCCCAGGTTGTTAGCTCTTCACAGTGAGGAAACCTCTGGAATATTTCCTATCTCTTGGATTCCTCAGTACAACACAGTCAGATACTTTCTCACTGCAGGTATTTTCAAGGGGTTTTGATACTGAAGATAAACCTGCACCTGTGATTAGGAGTCACAGAGCATAATTTAACCATTTGCTTTAGATTTACCTACCATAAAACATAAGATCTGGGGCAGGGGTGAGAGAAATAGCTACAATTCTGAGACAATTCTCTATAGATTTCTCAGTGTCTATACCAAGACTGAACATTTTTGGAGTTCTGTCTGGAGACACTGAAAGGCTCCTGAGTCCTTGCATGCGGCTTTCATTCCATTGCTCACCTCCCTCCTCCACAGCTCAGAGCTCATCTGAACAGCAGAGACTGCAAAAGCCAGTTCCTTCCTCCAGCTCCAGCCTCCTGCAAGTTGATGGGTTTTTGAAGCTGTCCTTCTCTGACTTTTGGGAGAAAAACCAGCATCTGTCCTCTTTTTTACACGTGAGTCTGTCCCACCCTGCAAACCCAGGCACTTTGAAAAACAAATATTAGATGGACTCATTTCTCGATGCTTTGCAGCAAGATGTTATCCTGATTTGAACAGAGATCCTCATCTCTTCACGACCCTCCATTTCTATATTTATTTGGGTTAATTGCACAGGTGGCATGTTCCTGTTGACAGGCCTGAGAATGAATGCTGGATGCTGAACACACAGAGGCATTCATGATACACTAGTTTCACAGCACTGAAGACAGTTTCATAACTTAAGACAAATTCTACAAATAGATGCACCTGCTTATCTGCAGATGGAGAATATAAAGTGTGTTATTACTGTGAAACTTCTGAATGCAATTTATGTGTTTGCCTTACTCATAAATTATATTCACAGGTTTAGAATAAACATCTCCGGCTTCACACTGCAGAGAAAATTATTCTCAGCTTTTAAATACTGCTTTTCTGCAGATTAGTCCTGCCTGTAAGACATCATAAGGTAATAAAAGTACATTTTCCACCTAACTGCATTTGGGGATGGAAAATACCTAATGATAACAATAACAACGATTCTTGGCATTATTATAGCAGCGTTGATCCAAAGATCTCCAAGTGCTTTCCAATAAGTAATTAATTAGGCCTCACAGCACCCTGGAGAGTTAATTACAAATTATCAAGCATAATCACAAACTGCTTCCATTGAAACTATTCCTGTACTCTTTCCAGAAGAAAACAAAATATGCTGGCTATAATGCTGTGACCTTTCTCTCCCCTACTTCATTCTGAAAATGTAATTAGATGAAGATTTGGATATATTCTGTTTTAGGGAAAGCTAATAGGATCACTGCTGACCACAAAACTCGTTACAATTTTTGGTTTTGTCAGTGAGATGCTATATTTTTAATCTTGCTCTGTTCCATAAATCAACAGCAGCAACAACAACAACAAAAAGAAAAGCTGCTAAGTATTCCAGTGGAAGTCCAGAGAGATTCTAAATCGTGGCTGTCCATCTGTTGTTCTTTCACAAGGGTGGTGATTTTGAGGATGTTTGATCCAGGGTTTAGTTCTTACACTGCAAGAAGAGGAGGGCAGGTCTGTGCTCAATTCCTTCTGGGATGCAGCAAGCTCTGCTAATCCAGATAGGATAATTTGGGTCTGAGAACACATTTGTCAGAGCATGTTGAGTCCCAGGGAATATCAGGAGAGAACAATAGTATTTCATCTCGTGTTTTCAAAGTGCCCCACAGTACATGGACTCAAACGCTTATAGAGGGTGAGCTGCTCTTACCTGGCCTTCTGAAGAAAGTAAATTCTGGCTCTCAGTAAAATAGAAATAAAAATGGGAGGAGGTAAAGGGGGGAAAAGATTGAAAGCTGAAACAGTGGCCCCAAACAGCAAAAGTAGAAATATCCTGGATTTCTACAAATGACAAGATGAGATAAAGCTTTTGCCCTTCAGAGACCTGATGATTTTACCTTCATCTCATATAATCATAGGAGTAATTAAGCCCCCTTTTATTTATGCTAGGTTATGTCTTTTGTTGCACCATGGTTATTGGCTTGCTTTTGATATAAGACGAAACCAGTTTACTTGAGTAATTATCTGAGGGCAGAGTTCTCTCTCTTTTCATATACCAGTTTTTGAAAGGAAATGAAAGAAGGAACTAATAATGCTCTTGTTTGCAAGAATAAATTTCATGGACAATTTGCCATCTGAAAAGGTTCCAATATTTCAGCAGTTAAAATATGGTACATATTCATGTTCATAGGAAATATGTAGAAGAATCATACAGAAATATCAAAGGCTACTCTGCTTAATACGTGAAATTAACAGTGAAGATCATTTTTTTGTCCCTCTAGCATAAAAGTCTAAAAGCAATGATGAGAGAAAACCTGGAACTGTAGAAGCTGATTGAAAGTTTCTCTTCCCTGTTTACTATTGGGGTGGGATACTCACGTGCCAGCAGTAAGTATTTAAACATGCATATGATGCACCAGAGCAGCACAGGCAGTGCAGTGCATGGCCTACCTTCCCTCTTTAAAATTTTTTTCCCCTTAAATTCTAGAGGGAAGTCATTAATAAGAAAATAACAGGTTTATGAAATTTCATAAGGGCTACCAGAGGGAATTACCCTCCTAGTAAATTTGCAGACAATAAAAATAACCTTTAGGAAAATAATTGAAGACTCTATGTTGTAAGTACATGTTTATGGTTGATTTTGTGCCACTGCTTTATGCCATCAGAGAGGAAAGCTAATTTTCTGAAAGTATTAATTTATTAAGCATCCATTGGTCTCATTGTAGTCTCTTTTCCTATCTGTACATGCAATCCCAGTGAAGTCAACAGCTTCATCCAGATGTGAAAGACAATTTGATCCCAGAAGTGATTTCAAAGCATAATAGAGTGCTATTTGTCTCTACAGTTTTTTACGTGTAACCAAAGTAATGAGAAAGGATGCAGAGTCTGAATTCAGTTTGATTAAAGCTCTAAACATTGATTGGGTCTAGAAGAAAATTTAGAGGCAGGCACGGAGAAGTTTAGTGCTGGTGAAGGCATAATGAGAAGGAGAAGAAAGCCCCAGGAAAAAGCTGCACTGATATAATTACATAAGGGAATAGGGTTGATGATATGTGCTGTACAATGCCCATATGCAAATCAGCACAGTAACTGCTCAGGCATTCTGTTTCTCAAACAAAAGAAGACACATGGTAAGAAACGAGGATTTGTAATTGCACTGTGGGACAGAGCTGAGGCGAGGAGTCTCCTCACAAACACAAGCAGCCCTTACCATCATTCATCCATCTCCTGGAAACAGGTGCTTGATTGGCAGCCCTTCCCTTCGAAGTATTGAGTGAGGAAAATCTATCTGCTCACCTGTTTGTGCAACCCTGCAAAAGCTGCACGGAGAGAACAACGCTGATTTCATCCCCTGCTCTGGGACACGGCAGCTCTACGTTTATTTTCAGTGCATGGGGCCAATTAGAGCACCTTGAACAAAGGTCTCTCTGGTTTATGTTTACCATGACTTTTCATAAGGGTGGTATTTTTCTATATCAGAGATGGGCTGAGGCTTGATATATTTAGGGGAAGTTTAAACGATGAATTGTCCTCTAATAATCGTCTTTAAAAAAACACTAAGGTGAGTCAATACAGTGTTAATATTTTGCCAGCAAATTTCCTAATTTCCTTATAGAATTTAAGTCCCTCTTCTTCATTTCCCTGCAATTTATCAGGCAAAAAGGGGCAATTATGAATAATAATACAAAGCAGATTCATATCTACTATGGAAACTCAAAAAGTAAGCTAAAATCTCATCATGCACTTTCTTGCAATTTAATGAAACTAAAAAATTGCACGTCCTTTCAAGAAGAAATAAAAATTATGTTAACCAAGTAACACTTTTTTTCTTTGTTTTAAAAATATGCAATATCATTGGCATAAGTTTAGGTGAAGCTATTGAGATGCTACTCATCGTTAAAAGAATGAACCTAAATCCAAATGGGGTCCAGCTCTCTTTTAGCTGTTCCAGATATGAATGTCCACATCTTATTCAGAACACACAGGCAGCTGGCCAAGGGGAATGCAGAGAGCTCTGGGCAGGTCCTCAGGGTGGGAATGCCAAAACAACCCAGGGAGCTGTGGGATGACTGGAAAATGAGCACTCATTTCCAAAGAAGGGTCACTAGACACAGAGTGAAGCAATACCTGCATAAAGTGAAAAATCTCAGCTCCAGTAACCCAGACGGTTGATGAGTAAAAGTCAGTGAACTGATGCAGCTTGGATCATGGTAATTTTTGATTTTTTTTAACATTTAACAATGAAAATATAGATCCATGAAAAACATGTTTCTTCAGCCAAATCTATCTAAACCTAGACTTATTTTTCGGTCTTTATTTTTTTTTCCTGCACCTCTATTTTTTGTGGTTTGTTTTTTTTTTTCTTTTCTGTGACTGGTTTAAGGAACCCTTTTAATATTAAGCCTTCATTTGCTTCAGGAGTGATGCTGCCAAGGAAAGAGGATGGTCTAGTGACATTTTCCAGAGCGGGACCTGTCCTGGGAGTGGTGATGAGGACACTAAAAAAGTTTTACTCTGCGCAAACTCGTTGACACCAGCATTAAGGATAAATAGATTGGTCAGTGTGTTTCTCTGTCCATGTCAGTACCATATCTTCTCCCTGGGTCCTCATGTGAGTCCCAAACCACATTAAACCAGCTTTCAGCAAAGTTCTGTTTAAAAAAGATAGCATGAGCTTATTATAAAGTTCACCCAGAGAACACAGACTATTGATTGGCTTTAGGTGGATAAAATCTGAATGACAGTAGCTGTAACAGAAGAAGATGCTTCATGTGTGTAAAAGCCACGGCTGAGTCTTTCCTTGGACATGACCCTGCCCAGAGGCAGAAAGATGCAACTCAGAGCAGGGTTTATCTCCACTGGGCTTGAGGGACAGCAGAAGGCATTTCTTTCTTTTACTTCTGCTTTCTGTGGGGATGGGAATACTGGGTATTTCTGGGCATCATGTTTGCCAGTGGTAATTGAAACCTGGGTAATGTGAAATATTGCTCTTTTTTTCTCCTGATGAATCTTTCCCAAATACTCCACATGGTCAAAGATACATGGAAAAAAGAAAGTTGGCCTTGCTGTTAATGTAATTATATGAGAAGAAAGGTAATCAGCTGTTTTCATGCACTCTGATAATGAACTACAAGCTGTGAGAAATCTGCTTGCATAATAATAAGAAAGATGCACAATAAGCACTGAGTGTGATTAATTATCCGAGTACATTTCTATCCAATTTAGCATCAAAGAGTGACACGATCAGAATATTTGGTCTGTCTGGAGCCTGGAACAGAAGTATGAATGAGAGAAACTCAAGTGCATTCTGGCAAATGCTACACTTAATGTATGTGGTTTAGAATACAGAGCCTTGGAGGTAATTAGTAAATGAAGTCCTGATAGCAGTATGTGCATGACTGCCATTATTGTTGATGGTGAACATGTGCTAAACACCCTGAGCTCTCTTCCAAAACTTTATTGAAGTAGTTGCAAAAAGATGTCCAAAATGCTGCAGAGCCCGAAGTAAAACAGACTGCTAATGTCAACTAACGTGTGCAATAAAGAGAGCACACTGATTAGGTGATGTTTTTTGAATCTCATCTTTAGAGAATAACTACTAATCTTGAAGACTCAGTCAGCAGACACTGCACTACATAGAGCACAACCTGCTCTGTGATATAACTAAATAAAACCCCTTCTTACGAGTCAGATTCCTACAGCCATAAAGCTGGTGAGAGAACAGGCTTCAGTCTTTGCTCAGAGCAGTAGCATGTTGATGCATTCTTGTCTCTCTACTTTACATGCAATCAAAGCCTAAAATTCATCATCCTTTGATTCCTTCTTAGTGCTATGGACAAATCTTTTAAAAATCTAGGCATACTGTTGAAGAAGGGCAAAACTGAGAAATGACAGAGTTCAGACTAAAAATTTTGACATCTTAGGGGAAGGTCAAGAAAGTTTTGCAATAATAAATAACCATAGGATGAGACATATCACACACCTGTGTTAATTTGCCTGGCTTTAAAAGGATGTGGGGGGTTTTTTAAGACTTCTGACGTCATCTCTTGATGAAAAATGGATTATGATTGTCACTGCTCAGACAGTGGTAATTAATCTGTAATTTATTCTGCCACTTTAGGAGTCTCAAGGCTGCTTCCCTGTCCTGCCAGGGGCTCACTCCCTCAGCCCACGTCCCCGCAGTCCGAAGCTCAGACCGGCAGCTCTCTGAACCTCGATGTGGTAACCATGGTGAACAGGCACCTGAGGCAAGTTACAACCATTATTCTGTATCCTTGAAAACAAAACCCTGGAGAAACTATTTATTAGGTTTTACTGAAAATAGCAAGCAGCAGAAAGAAGTTGGGATAAGGGAAGAATTATAACCAGAACGGCTTTCATAATGGAGCATTCGATACTTGGGAGCATGAGTAAAAAAACCCCTGGTGGCTGTTTCTATTTATTTTCCCAGAACTTACTATTTCAGAGTTATTCCTTGTGATCAATACCAGCTTCAAGACCCACAGAGTAAATCCAGATGACTGGTGCTCAAAGTCTTGTTAAATGGTTGGGTGGTGTTTTTTTCTGGCTATTCCTCGGCATGCAAGCCGGGTTCTGCAGGAGCTGCAGCAGAGAGAAAAAGGATAAATGCAGAGAATGCCTGGAGCTTTGCACACTGCTGAATGGGAGAAGGACAAAGGGGAAGCACAGAGAGAGGAATTTGGTTGTGCATGAGTGTAATGATTATGTGCCACAAAGATGTAGTTAAGTGAAGGACTGCTTAGCAAAGGAATAAAGGTATGGAATGTATCTTCACAGAATAAGCAGGCAAGGAATTTATTTATTATTAAAGTTCACATCCCTGTGAAAATCTACTTGCTACTTCTGTGTAGCAATAGGCACTAGAGTGAAGCGACAAGGAGCAGAATGGGGTTTGTGAATGCTCTCAAGGCCTCTATGAGCATCTAAGAAAATAGATGTTCTCATGGAATTGGCTGCATGTCCACCCCATGTGAGACTACCTAAAAGCTGCCTGAAGTACATAGCACGACTCAGTCAAGATATTTGCAGAGTATAAAGCCGAAGCTTGCTCTAAATGCAAACAGTCTAACACAGTTAGTTGTGGAATCAGCAGTCTCTTTATGCACAAGAGGAAGAAGTAGTTCTGAGCAAGACAAAGCTCTACAAGATGCTTAACAACTGTTCATTGTTACTACGGGTGACGAGCATATAGAAATGTAAATACTGCCAGAAAATACTCATCTGAAGCACCCACACACACAATGCACACAGACTAGCCTCACAAAGCAAAATATTTACTGAAAGCACAAAGAGACTCTTTAACTCACAAGAGTTCAGCACATTGTCATTCAAAGAAAAGGTGTTTCTTTTAGCTGGGGAGATGAATATTTTAATAATGAAGGTTCACCCGACACTTGTTCGACACTTCTGTGCATGTACCTTATTATTCATGGTTTATTAAACTGGTTAAAGTGGTCAACAGGCACTGCAAATGCCTTTACTTTAATGTAGCATGTTACATTAGAAATGGCTGGATAAACTTATCTAAGACATTTAGCAGTGTGAAGTGCAACCCTAAAATTCATGTAAATGAGTTTTTAATAGTGGATGATGTGTTATGACTATGCTGTACCATAAATGTTATGCATACTATTTTTGAGGTATTTACACATTGCTAAATTCCATCTATAGTACTGCTGTGTGTATTAAATTATATAAACAAACATTAAAATAAATGTAACAGTCAAGAGTAAAGTTCCCCCTCAGACCTGCACAGCAGAATCCAGTTTGGATATTCCAGTGCTGTTAAGTTTCCAGAGCTCTCACTGAAAGCAGTAAGATCAAAACTACAGTTCAAACGAGCAGCTGAGGTGTTGGCATGTTTATCCGAGTTCTGTTGATATGGAAATCCAGAATGGCAGATTTGCTTGTTTCCATACATTCTCAGTGAAATCAGATAAGGTAGAACTTAAAAGTGTTAAGGCCAGCTTTTGAAGGATGCAAAATTACTTGTGTTGGGGCATTTCAGTAGATCTAAACCTGTTTATAAACTATATGGCAGCCATATCTATAGTGAGAATTCTATGTTTAAGCTAAGGTTGTCTAACAGCTCCCATAATTAACCTCTAGTTTTCAGTCATTTATAACTCCCCACACTTATGTTTGCTTCTGGCTGCATAATTTAAGCCACATTACTTTGATTTAATCTCCTGCTATGAAAGCATGTTATTTGTCAGCAGATCCTCTTGTTCCAGAGGTGCTTTTTGCTGACTGTGCAATCACAGCTTCCCTAAAGGGGAAATCTTTGCAAACCTCTGCGTGTGTCCCCGGCTTTGCAGAGAGTTGTTGCAGAGCTTTGCGTGAGGCATGCACAGGCCATGCTTCCACTGCTCCTACTGAGGGGTGACACCTGCTCATATTTCTAGTGGAAGGTGTCCCTGCCCTTGGCAGAGGTCTGGAACAAGATCATCTTTAAGGTCCCTTCCAACCCAAACCGTTCTATGACTCTGTTTGGGTCTCCAGCTGCTGGAGCAGTCATATCTCTTTGCATTTGGGGGTTTCTGTCACAACAAGGCTCAAACTGACAACAAAATTCTGTCTAATCCTTGCTTTTAGCTGTGCAGGTGCCAGAGGCAGGCAGGGGATCAGAAAACATATCTGACTCAAATGATGAAAGGTAAGGACTGAGAGGGATGAAAAGGAGGGAAATGAAGGAGTGGGACTAAATGAGGTGAGGGGAAATGGATGGGATGTTAGCTGAAAGTAAAAGTGAGGAAGCTGATGAGAATATTAGGAGCCATAAAGAAGAAGGGATAGGAGCAATGATAGCGCCGAAGGGGGGAGGTTGAATCAATGCAGGGGCACTTCTCCGAGCAGCAGTGGGGCAGGAGATAGGGGAAACAGCAGGAAACAGAAGGAGTTAGGGGAAAGAGAACTGCAAATGAGGACTGAGTTAGATCCACAAAATAACCTGGGCCACCTGACCACCAGCACGCCCAGCTCAGCCATGGCCATTGAAGGGATCATTTACCACCCCACGCACTGCTCGTGAGGGCCCTTCTGCTAAAACGTGGGCCTGTGCCTGTGTGTCATGTCCAGATGTGCTGTGGGTTGTAAAGCAAGTGCACAAAGAGGACACTGCAGTTCATGGCTCCTTTAGTCTTTAGCAGTCACTCTAAACATGCTCTGGAGACACACAAGCACACTCTGAAGAAGGGCAGTGACAGGATGTCCCTCTCTGATGTGTCCCAGTGGCTGTGTGCCTGTGCTTTTATGTGCTTGCAGAGAAGAAGATGAATCTGAGTAATTCAGCTCTGGAATGGATGTGTTGGGAAAAGGGGCCTCTGTGCTGAGCCTGCAGTGAGCCTTGACAGGATGGCACTGCTGGGGAAGCAGGCTGGGACAAAGGAGAGGACCCCCAGGTATCACCCGTGGGGTAACAAGACCTGTTCGCCCCCGACTGTCAGCGAGGGGAGGAGGGGTGCTGGTGAACAGTGTTTGGAAGCTTTCCCAAAAAACATTTCCACCCCAGCAGGGATCAGGGGTGGAAATCACCAGAATCACCAATCTGCACGCAAGGTGCTGTGTTGTGCATCAGGTGGCTGAGATGGGGAGGGTTTATGCCTGGAACTGGGAGTGTACAAATTGCTCCTGCATAAATGAGAAAATGGAAAATCATTTTCATGCTTTTATATACTGTAAAACCTCTTATGGCACTGACTGCAGTCTGACCTTCCTTAAATGAGAATTTCATCTCAACAGCTTGTAGTATTTCCAGCCTGGGAGGAGACCTATTGAAAAATTAATATTAGAGCATTTCAACACCAGCCACAGCTCTGTTTAGCTCCAAATTATATGATTCTTGAATTAGGTACTGTCTGTTTTCAGTAGTTTTCCATTACAAAGGGTCAGGCACCAGAGGAAATAGTTTCCTAAACCAGAAAGGAATATTAAATGACACAGCTGATAAGTATGAACAGTGGTGCAGAAGATTTATTGAGTAATGTGTTAGGTTGATAAATGATAACATTTATTTGCAATTTGAGGATGTGACCCAAATGACACTCATTAGCTCAGCCTGTGTAGAACCGATTAGTTTTGTAAATGTACTATTTGTCTGGTACTATTGGAAGGAGAGTCTGTTTTAATTGATTGGAAATCTGTTTTATTTCAGTGAATATTATGTATTCTGTTTTTAATTGTATTCTGTTTTTTTCATCCTGAATGTCAGGGATATTACAGTCTATTACTTGAGCAGTGGAGTGCTAGGAGGCTGCAGTGAGTGCATTAATCCATGCATAGAGGGGCTGTAATAAAGCAAGATTTCTGTTACCCACTGGGATTCTTAGGAGTGCACTGGGAGGGAAATGAGGAGGCAGCTGGCTCGCACAAGTTGCCCTCCTTCTGCTGGTGGAGCTTGAAAAACATATGTTCAGCCTCCCAAAAAGGGTCATGGATTTAAAAGCATGATTCTAATTACATGGAGCTTTCTGCCTGTGCCCATCACCAGTGCCAGGTGAGGACACTGGAAATGTCTCATGCTTTCTTCTGGACCCCAGCTGTAAAGTGTAGGGGTTTGGAGAACCTGAGAATAAATGTGTGTGTTTCGACCTTTGCTGCAAAACTCCATTGAATGTTAAACAATTACAATTTTCCATAGGTCTTTCTGTCCGAGAAAATGGAATAGAAACTGGTGCCTTTGTTTTAGAAAAGTTCAAATAGCCTAAAGAAAGTCATAGGATTTCTGGAGGTGTGTCTGTGTAACATTCTGAATTAGGTGAGAGCCTTGAAACGTATTTTAAGGAGAAACACTGGCCTGTTGAAATCAGGAAAATGTTTGTTTCCACAAAGATGTTGACGTGAAACTCTTCAGAGAGGAAGGCTTGCATGTTACTGAAGTATTTCATTCCAACCTTTTCTAAACCCACTTACATGTTTTCTGAAGGCTGGAAATGAGTTTTGTTTTGATACTTTGCTCTCCCTTACTGCAGTGTAAACATAAGAAAATCAAAACTCAAATGAAACCCGAGAAAAATGAAAATTTTGATGGACCCATGAAAACTCCATCAGTCTCACAGCTCTTTTGTAATGGGAGGTGAGATCTTGGCTCTCACCTATTCCAGGCAGCCACAAATGTCCCAGACCGAAAAAATTTGGGTGAGACCAGAAAATTATTTCCATTTCCTGCCTGGTTGTCACAAAGCTTTATCATGGATAGTTGTTTCACTTAGTTTCAGCTAATTCCTGCTTCTTTCAAATAAGCTGTTATTTACTGGAGAGAGGAGACAGAAATGAAAGCTGTCCATTTGTTTCAATAGGTGCTTTATTTATTATTTCACTAGGGTGGATGGTAATATTTCCTAAATCTCAAAAAAAAAAAAAGCCCAAACAAAAAGCTGGTGTTTTTGTCCCAGTGCCCAGGTTTTCTAAGGCACCACAAACTAATTTTAACGTGAGGAAAGTTTGCAAACATGCATGGCACAAGATATTAGTAATTAGAGACAATGGCTCCTGGAACCATATTCTGGTGAAAGGTGGAAATGCAGTGCTGGCTGGCTGTTGTTCCAGAACAAGCACATCCTTCCTAAAAGAGACGCATTTCCCTCATGAGAAGAATTTTGCCTTCCTAGGAAGTATTGAGCTTTAAAAAATTTTCCTGGGCAGAGGTGATGTCTTCTTTTTTGGAGGTGTGGGACGCACACTCATGTCCTCGTGCTGCCATCCCTCCATCTTTCAAGAGCATCCCTCACCATGGGGTGGTGCAGATGAAAGGCTTTAGGATTCCATTTTTTGAGCCTTACAGTGTACTCCTGGGGAAAAAGACCTTTCCTGGTACATCCCTGCTTCCTGTCCTGGGTATCAGCGTGCTGGTTCCTTCAGGAAAGGCATTTTTCATCCTGAACAGAACCTCCAGCTAAAAAGTATTTCCCAACATATTTCATTGCTCAGACAGTGTTTTCTACCAAAAATGGTTCAGCTATGATAAATTATTCTCCACTGATGGCAATTCATCAAAAAAATTCCCGAGTGTGGTGGGTACAAGCCCGTTTGTTTGTTTGTTTGTTTGTGCAGTCGGTGCTCGGGGCAGTGTGACGGCAATCGCTCTGCTCCAGGCAGGACAGCACAACTCCTGCTGTGACCGAGGGAGCCTGGGCATGCAGGAGGCTCCTGCATCCTTCTCATGTGCAACAAATACAGGAGCGGCCTGCTTTTCCACAGAAATACCTTTCTAAAGCTCCCCTGTAACTTTCTTTGGCTATTTGTTGGCTTCAAAATGGGTTTCAGAGCCATCCTGGGCTGAGATATTAGCATTTTCCTGTCTCTTCGTATTCTCACATTATTCTTGGGGTTATTTTAGATCTTCTTTTCCTGGCTTTTGTGTGACTTTTATTTCCTTCAAAAAACACATCATTCTTCCAGCGGTTGTGAGCTGCTGAAACCGTGGAGCTGATGGGCAAACCAGAGCTACGGCACGTGCTGCGAAAGGCGGCTCGGAGGAGCCCTGTGGGCTCTCCTCACCTACTGAGGTAAATCCTGGCACCAGGGCTTGTGCCAAAGCTTTGCTCAAGTGAAGCAGGAGAGGATGAAGCACACATGATCTCGGGAACTCTGGCCAGTGCTGCCATCTCCAGAGCAGGCTGCCTGAACTGCATCTCTTGCCTTTGCTCCTGGGGCAGAGAGAGGCTGTAAGCCCATCTCTGCCCTGGCGATTTTCATCGGTGTGGGACATCTGTGTGAAAAACACAGCATAAGATGATACTTAAATGACCTTTCAAAAATCAGCACAGAAATGCATTTAATCTTATTTGAAATTTCCTGGAACAATTTTTTTTTATTATTTTGTCTGCTATTTTAACCAAACACACCATGCAGACAGATCTTTGGAGCAGAAAATGAGAGGATGAGAACATAAACCTGCTCACAAGTACAGAGCTGCTTCTTGCGCCTCCATAACGACATTATCCTTTTTGTTGTTCGCATATTATCATGTGCAGTGCAAAATAAATATGCATGGTAGAGCTGTTAATGAATATCACTTGGATCCAGTTTCAGGAACAGATCTTAGGCATGCTTTGGAGGATGTGAGGAAGTGTAGCTCTGTGTTATATAATCAACCAGACTTGAGAAAATGAAGCTGACAACGGCATCTTTTTTCCTGATAATTATCACTTTAATCTAGTCCTAGTCTGATAATATTAAAAAAATATTTGCTTGTGGTGCTTTATCTGTTACATGGTCCTTTTCTGCTGAGCATCTTTCCCACCTTTATGGAAACACCCGAGTAGGACATAGAGCAGCCAAGCAAAGCAGCTGCAGCTCATACACAGAATTGCAGCTAGAAACAAATATTTTAAAGTGATACATAGTGCATGTCAGTGAGCTAGTCTTGCAGGAAAAGATGGCAATACAGGCATCAGCCCACCATTCTTCTTGCACTTCTGTGACCTTGTCCCTGATGCTCCCTGTCCTGGCTCCTGGGCATCAGCTCCAGCACTCTTTTATGTGTCTGACAATTACATCTACCTCCAAATTCAACATCAAAACACTCTTATTTATACAACAATGGTAAATACCGTCCCCCAATTACTTTTTTCTTCCTTGTAAGCAGAACAAATTATTGTCTTTCCGTGCTACAAACCCCATGAGACTGAAGGCAGTACTGAAAAATAAATGCAGCATTTCCTCTGGATTTTCAGCTTACTCTTGCCAAATAACTCAAGGACACAGGAATTAATATTGCCAAATGCTGAGAGAAAGGACAGAGTCATTTCATTGCTAGCCCACAAACAGAACTAGAAGAACTTGCTGTAATTATTTAGTTCTGCAGAACAGTCCATAGGTTCAGCATTTCACAGTTTCTTCTCATTAATAAGTCCAGAAGAAAAAATTGCCTTTATAAGAGGGCATTATGCACATTCCAGAGCAGAACTTGAGCTGTTTTGCTGAGAATTTATTCACATTCCTACCCAACTCTGTGACCTGTGCGGTTTATAATGCAGGAATAAGAAAGTCTTGAGCTTTTATCCCTCTTTCCAAGCCAAGGGCTCAATGCTGGTAAGAATAACCCATGGAACAACCAACATTTAGGAAATAGCAGTCATCTTTTGATTTTTGGGGTTTTTTTTGACTAGTGCTCCCAAATGGCAGCTTCTGCAACACTCAGCAGTGCCACGGAAGCAGTTCTTTCTGCTTAAGAAAGGAAGAAAGGGTAAGAACTGTACCAAAGCTGGATCCACCAAATTTTAAAATCATGTACCAACTCAAAAAATTGAGCAGCCACCTGGAGCTTTGACAGTTCAGTCAGTTTTTAGAGTAGTGTGGTAAAGGTAAGGAGTTAAATTTATGCCATGGATGAGAAAGGGAGTCAAGAAGTGTAGCATATTTAGCCTGAAAGAAAAAGCACACTGGTTGATGATCTCATTACAGTGTCTAAATATATAAAAAGATTATAGAAGAATCTGGTCATGACCTACCTGGCTGGACTTTGTGAAAATTAAGGGAAGATGTATTGGCCATGACGGACAATGAAATCTGCACAGAAATGAAATAGGTAAAGTCTTAATAATAAAGCCTTTTGAGCTGGTCTGGAGCACAAAGTCTTGAAATAGAAAATGCATATGAGAGACTTTTATAGGTAGCCCAAGCTGAGGTGTAAAGAATAGAGCTGCATATGAATAGAGATACATGCGAACATTGTATTCTTATTACTGTTTCTCAAAGTTTTTTAATATTCCAAGTACTGCAAAAATTATCTAGACAGTCAAGAGGAATATTTTTGCATAGTTGACACAGTAGAGGATGATGGTTTAAAACACACAATCCACAGAAAAGGGGAAAAGAATAATAAGTTGGAAAGAAGTCGGCCAAAGCCAGCAACTAACTCAGGGCTGTGTTTATCTGGCTCACACCCAACCCTGGTCAAGAGTCCCTGCTCCAGGTATAGTATAGATATGTATGGTTTTAAAACTCTTTCCAAACTTATATCTGGCATTAAATATAAGAAAGGCTGCCCATGGGTGTTTTAGTAAATGAATTTCCATTAAAAAAAAAAAAAAAAGAAAAAAAAAGAAACAATGCTCTCAAGTTTTTTAGCTAATGAAAAAACTAAATATCCATAAATATAATGCTCATATTGGTGAGAAGTTGAGTAACTGGGACAGACAGTCACAAACCCTCAAAATTAGGAAATTAAGACCAATGAGAGAATTCATTCAGGCAGAGATTTTTACTCAGGATAGAAAATACAAAGAATAAGTTATCAAGAAAGGTCACAAAAGGCAATGACATAAATGAATTTAAGAGGCAGCTAGACATTTTTATGGAGAGAAGGGATTGAAGAATTCAGAGCCAGTGACAAATCAGAGAGATGAGGTTGAGATAAAATTAACGAGGACAGGCTTGCTTGTGGCCAGAGGCATTTTACTGTCCAGCAATACCTTATGTCCTCTGTCATCACATCCTAATCTAACACTGACATCTGAAGATAGCACGAAATCTTTTACACCTCTTAGTATATTAAAAAGGAAAAAAGGCTTTCAGTGTTTTCCCCCACAGGGAAAAACATAAAATTGTTTTTTCTCTTTTCAACACATTCACGTCTTTGCCGCAGCTGCTGAAAGGACTCAGTCTCCGACAGTACAGTGTGGCCTGATTACAAACTCACAGTGTGCTCCCTTGGTTGCTTTAAAAGTCTCCACAGAGGAGTTTCAATCATATCTCCTTCCGTTTGTAAGCAAAATCTTGTTTATTCTTCTGTAGTTACTTTTTTAAATCATGGCGAACGAGCGGAGGCTCACACGGAGCTGTCCTGCTTCTCCGGAGCTGGCTTAACTCATCCCGCAGTGGCGTCACCTCTGCTTGCTGATGGATGAGCACAACCTCACCGGGCTCTGGCACACTCTGGCACTGCCCCTGGGCTTCCAGCAGCCAGGCACTGCCTCCAGAGGTGTCTGAGGACCTTTTCAGTCCCCAGACTTCAAGAGCTTGGTGCAAAACCACAACCTTGAACAGAGGGAAGAGCAGCTCACGCTGTTAATTTATCTGGAATTGGAAGAGAGAGCTGTGTGCCAGTCAGGAAACCATATGTATCCCACACTGTTTAGGAGTTAATGCTCATGAAGGGAAGATTGAAGGAAATGGGCCTTGACGTTTTGGAGGATGTAGATTTACATTCGTTCGGGCGTAAAAGTATAGAGGGCAAGCAGAAGGCATGACAAGGACATCTAGGATAACAGGACAGCTTCACAGACTGACATGAGAACTTTTCCAGGCAGCAGACAAAGCTCAGGTAACGCTTTCTCAGGTGACCTTTCTGAGAGAGCATTGGACACCCCTGGAGCACCAGATCTGCCTGGCAGCCCACACCTTTCCCTAGGTCCAGGGGAGCTTTCCAAAACCAGAGAGGCCAAGCAGCAAATAACGTGTATTCCACCCTCAAAAATTCATGCAGGTCTCATGTAGCTGTGCTTCAAGGGAAATAAATGTCTGTGTTTCCACTTCTTCCCTGTGAGGGTGGTGAGGCCCTGGCACAGGGTGCCCAGAGAAGCTGTGGCTGCCCCTGGATCCCTGGAAGTGTTCCAGGCCAGGCTGGATAGGGCTTGGAGCAACCTGGGATAGTAGAAGGGGTCTCTGACCATGGCAGGGGGTTGGAAAGATGGTCTTTAAGGTTTCTTTCCACCCAAACCATTCTAAATGTGCCCCTGAACATGAAGAGGCACTGAACCCTGACTCTGGGGCAATGTCAAGGGTGGTGAGCTTTACAATATGCATATTCTAAAGAAAATACCCATCTACAGAACATTCCTGTCATGCTGACAAGCGCAGAGATGCTCCCTTATTAACAGAATCTTTTTCCTTCATGCTAATAGCTTCATATTACTAATATGAATTAAATTCACACAAAAGCATCTGTGGTTTTTTATTTGTAACCTTTTCCACGGATCTCTGTAAATATACAGCCCCCAGGCCCCTTTGCAGTGAAGCTTAAGCATGTCCCTGTTTCTGTAAGGTTTACTGTAACCAACTGCTCAATCTAAACTGCGCTAATGAAGGCTAAACACAAATAATGCTAATTCGAAAAAAAATGCCCGATGTGATTAGACTTTCATTGAACACAACAGCAAGACTAGAATATATTTTCCTTTCTTTTTAGCTGCTTCTTCCCTAATCTGAATACCAAGATCTTAAATCCATCAGGAGCCCAGCAGGCAGCCCACCTTTACGGAAAACTTTACCCTTAAAAATAGAATGAAAACAGCTCTTACGAGCCATCAGGGGATGGGCAGCCCTGCCGACTCAGTGTGTTTAGCTAATATGGAACAGGAGGAGGTGGAAGTTCTTGGATTTATTTTTGTTTTAAACAGCCCCTCTGCTTCACCAGGAGCTGTATTGATGGACTCCAAAAGAAAGCTGAGGTCAACTCTTTGTCTTGATGAGTTAGTGGAGAAATATTTAATGGAGACCTTATGAAAGCTACTTAGCTGTAATAATAACATCAAATTGCTGCTGAATGTGTTTCAGGAACTGTTGTTAACCACATAGCTATACAACCTAATTCTATTTGTTTACATAAAGACTTCCCGAGGTCACATTATTCTAGTATAAATTTGAAAGGCTTGGCTGCTGAAAACAGAAAGCTGGAGACAGAAAGCAAGGTTTGGATGACATCCAGGCTTTATCAGATCCATTCTTTGGTGTGGGCATGTGGGGACAGAGATGTCGCTAGGACTTTATGAGCTCCCTGAGCAGCAGCACCATGCAATTCCTTTTTGCCATTCTGGGATGCAGCTGCAATATGGAATCAGCAGCTCCATCTTATCACAGGGGGACTGGCAGGAAATATTTATGATGGCTTAGGGGAAACTGTCCATTTCTCTGTTCTTTCCTGTTGATCAGAGAGTCACTCAGCAGCGAAGACAGGCTGTTACTCAAAGATAGGATGAGGGGCTGCAAGTGCAAGTGTTTCTTAAGACTGAACTCATTAAATGGAACAGAATAGATTATTTTCATTTAGAAGAGACCTAAAACTATAATTTAGCCCAATTGGAAAAAAAAAAAAAAAAAAACAACAAAACAACAAGCTCAAGCTCTATTTTTTTAAAAAAGTAGATTTCAGTTTTTGCATTCTAGCCTCTCTCCTAAGGGTCTGGGATACAAAACTGTACAGTGAGGAGACACCCTCAGTGATTAAGGTCTTTAACAGTACAATTTAGGACACATCCACTTAAAAGAAGTAAGTGTAGGATATTAAAGAGGAAAGTGCTTTGCAAGCTGTCCCCACTGCAGCACAGGTTTCTCACTTGGTGCTTCACAGACCTGCCACCATCCACGTGCATCTCACTTGAAAGGACTGAATGGAGAGAGGTACCCCGCGCTTGATTTCCAACAGCTGGTGAAGGCTCACTCCAGAACAGCACCCCTGGCTAAAGGTGGAGTAGAACTCCTAAAACGGAGGTAGTTTGGCATTTTTTACTAGCAGGCTGAGGTTAGTCTAGCAGTCTTGGGATGGGCCTAAGTCCTCCTCTGCCAGGGGTAAGATCAATTTTTTGTCTCTTTCTCAGCAGTTTTATGTGAGATGCAGTTAATATCCCTCCCTTTGACAGTATTCCACATTTCAGAAGTAACAGAAGATTCATTCCAGGAGAATAGGATATGCAGCCCGAAAAAGCAAGGCCAGCTGCAAAAGAATCACTGCAAAGAGGAGGCAGCAGAGAGACTCTGTTAAGAAACACAAATGAGACTGGTATGCATGGTCTAATTGTAAAGTGAGTATACAAAAGTCTCATTGATAAAAGAGTAAAAAGGTCAGAAGTGTCTTAAGCACCCACTTCCAGTTGAGAGGGGCTGCAGTGCCCCTCAGTGCACTCAGATGCTCTGCAAGAAATATTTTAGACCTGCAAAAAGTACTTTCATAACATCACTGAGAGGAGGAGATAAAAATGGTAAACACTGTAGTTATTACCCAGAATAATATATTTGAAGTGGAGAGATGAAATCCCAAAGGATTGTGAAAGAACTGTCAGGATCCAAATGAAATGCTTAGAAAGGAAAAATATTTCTTTCCAGTCTGGAACTTCTATTAGCCAGTTGTGTCTCTCCTGCAGGTGAAACTGGAAAAGGGTATTCTTAGGATTTGTTAAAGGCATCGTTAATTGTGGATTATAGTTTTGAGTAAAATTCTGCAGCTAACCAATATTGCATTTCTTTATCTAGTGTCCATATCCCTTCACTTTCCATTCAGAGCAGGATTGACCCATATGAACAGTTCTTTGAGGAGGGAAGGAGGCCTTGCCCAAAAAACTGCCAGAGCTCAATGTGGTCAGGATCCGATTACATTTGAACCCGTCCTGAAATTAAAAATACTACAGCGACTTTATCCGAAAGAAGAATTTGGTCTAAAATCTTCATTACATGCAAATTCCACCAGGATATTGCATAGTTAAGGTCTCTGAATACATTTGAAATAATCCTCTTTTCCTTTATGTAATGAATAGAATAGATGGAATTGCTTCTCCAGACTTTCTGAGGAAATTGAAGTGATGTGCTAAAGATTTAACAGCTTTTATTTCTCTTTTCAGATCTTAACCAAATATGAAATATTAATGTACTAATATATTTAATGAAACCAGAAGTTGCTGTTATAATTAATTTCCTTTCTGAGAAAAAGTATTGCCAGCTTCTTTTGGAAAGAATGTGAGTAATCCTTTAAAAGAAAACCAGAGCAAATGTATGAAAACCTTTCTCTTCTCTAAATCTCAGCCATAAAGACTTTTATTAATCACCTGAAGAGCACAGAATGGCTTCACAAAGCAGAGCTAGTGGCAGTCCATGTGTACACCTTCATTACCATCACAGACACACCAAATGGTTCCTGTTCTCTTCCTGGCTGGAGACAAAGCAAAAAAGAGTCTTGCCAATATAATCTAAAATAGATTCTTTTTTTTTGTTCTATCGTCAGTATTGTAAACAGCCATTTTTTCATCTTCTAAGTTTATTTGTGGATTATTCTATGAAAGACTAATAATACATTTTTAAAAAGTTCTGGTAGCTGCTGCTGATAGAAAGAGCTGTACAGATAAACAAGTTACCTCAGAAAAACTCTTGTAAAACCCATGAATGAGGAAGAGGGAAAAGCAAAGTTCAGAGCTAAACAATAGAAATATTTTTATCTATTTTTCCATACTAAGCAGCAGAAGGGTTGCCATTTGACAAGAGGTTTCTCCTCCTTACAGATACCTCTGGATAAAAGGGCACCTCATTTGACACACCCAGTATTCCTGGATGGAGATCGTGGCTTGGGGTGGTTCTGCACCCACGCGGCCTTGCTTTCCTCCATGCACACAGACAAGCCTTGGTTCCACTTCTTTTGAGAAAGTGATCTCCAGTTCAGTGGATCCACACTTGCCATTAGCCACAAGAAGGTATTGCTTCAGGCGGTTGTTTTGTTTTGGTGGGCTGGGGTGTTGTTTGCTTTTTATTTTTTGCAGTATAACATTTTGGAGTAAAAAATAAATCCCAAAGAACAGGACCCTCCTTTATGTGTGCAACATATGAAGGGATTTAAAATTATTATAATTTTCTAGTTTGCTTGTTTATTCAAAAAGTCAATGGAGACATCTGGTGCTTTAGCAACTAGATGAGCATGCCAAAAATACAGTAATAATAAAAAACCCATGAACAAAACCTTCCTCAGGGCCACAGCTGGGAGCAAAATGATGTCTGACATAAAAGTGACTAACCCTGTCACCTGTTTTCATTTGCCTTTTGGTATGCTGCAAAACAAGCATGTGAATAAGGTAAACCTATCTAGCAAAAGCAATATAACTGGAAGAGGTTAGTTAACTTTTTTTTTTTCCTCTCTCTTGTTCAATTTCATCAAAGATTCATTTAAAATACTAATGTTTTTCAGCCTATTATTTGAAGTTAAGAAAAGCATATGGTGCTTTGCGACAAAAGATAATTAGATTTCTTGTCTGCCTTCAGTATTATAGTTTGTTAATGCACTTTAATGGAGTTTACAAACAGAATAGGCAGAATAAATGATAGAACAGATTAAGAGATTTAAACTGATGAGTGTTGATCTGAGTTTGTTCCTTGGAATATCACAACTGTCCTATGGTCCATCTACTGCAGCATCCTTTGCTCTTTAGGCACTGTTTGATAATAAGAGAATCCAGTAATCCTGGTGGTGATGGAAAGACCAAGCCATAACAGTGTTCTCCTCCTGAGCGCTGCAGTTCGTTGTTATGGCCTCACAGCCCTTCGTTCCGTCCTTGTTTGATGTTCAGCCAGCCTTCTCTCCCTCCACGCCAGTGGCTGATCATTCATTTGGGTCCTTCCAAACTTCTTCCCTGTGGAACATTTGACAGCAATCAGTTCAACAAATTGCAAACGCGTGGTCTAAAACCCAGGCCTTTCGTTAGCCTAATTGTTTGATGCCAACCATGTAACCAAATAATAACTTAAGGGTCTTCAGAATCTTAAATAGTCTGTTGGCACGTGGCTTCACGCCAGCACTGTCTAGACATTTTGATGTAGCCTTCACAACTCCTAGAAGGGGGTTCTGAGGGAAAAAAAAAGGTTTGAGGCAAGATGTGAAACCACTGCTTTACATCTGCTGGGCTCACCTCCATCTGCACTCAGAATGAAAAAAATGCCTATGAGGAAATAAAGCAAAATGCTCTATAAATGTACTTTCTCTAAATCATCATGATTTTTTTAGACATGATATGTTTGGGGGAAAAAAAAAGAAAATTTAAAGTAAATTAATATTTTGGGGGTTGAGTTTCAGCAGCACATCTGATATACGATGGAAAATTATTACTTCAGGTAGAGAAGCTGGTGATGAAATCATCAGTTTGACACCTGAGAAAATATAAGATATCATATTCAGCTGCACACTGTTTACAAACTGCTCTGTGGGGCTGCAATTGCAGGCTCTTTCCAGTGAAGATAATGAAATATTTAGGTGTCTTAATGAATAAGACTGAAGTGTGTTGCTGCATTCCTTGACTGTTATCCCTCCTCAGACATGGTGAATCCAGACCGGAATTGCTACGGGAAGAGATAAAGGATCTCAGAGGAGAACTTGTTTACAAAATCTGACTTTTTTGCTGCTAAAACATTGAGAGAGGGAGATATGATTGCCCTTGATAACTGAATTTGCTGAGGTCGCTGCTGGTATAACCTTTTCAAACAACCCAAACTCAACAGTACCTGGGTCACAGAGACAAGGTTTGCACTGAAGAGGAACAGCTTTCATTTCCTGCTAAAATGGCAGTGGAAGATAACATTCCTCTGTGGCACATGTATTGCTGGGGTGTAGGAGTCAAATCAACTGCAGTCCTCTTGACAGGAAGGGAAAATATTGTCCTGCCTGTATAATGTCTTCCCTTAATGCAACATGACCCCAGCCAAAATTGATTTAATCACTCAAATAGTATTGTTTCATTTCCCTTATTTCTTGTCTAATTTCATTTTATGCTGAGGGGCTTGCATGTAATAATTATTTTTGCATTGACAGACCTCTCAAAGACAGGTTTTCTTATTTCTTAAAATAAATTTATAAGAGGAAACATTAGACCTCTGCCCTCCTTGGCTAACAGGACACAGACAAAGCAGTTTTTTACACTTATGTGTTAATTTAGAATATTAAAAAGACATCTACTATAAATTTTTATGTATCTTCTTTTTTGTATGCAGACCTGCAGCTGATAATTTTACATTGCAGCATATTCTGGGTTATTTGATATTATTATTCTCCTATAGCATAACATGAAAGATATGGATGACTCTTTTTTTTGCTCACTAACGTTTGCATAAATGGTTGCTACAGGGTCTGTGATTTCTAGTCATTAATGAATCCCAAGGTCTAGTTATGAGGCAGTAAAAGTAAACAGCCACTCATAAATAGCTGCAGGATTTCATCCCTTCCTTGGAGAACAAGCATAATTTCAAGGCTGTCTGTGATCCATCTTGTCCATCTGGTTTTCCTCATTTAGTATGAAAAATAACAAGATTGGTCTAAAATCCTTCAGAAATGGGTAAAGTGAGAAACAAACTGAGAAGCAACTAATAATAACATTGCACTTAAGCTTCAAACTAGTACAAGCATCAACAGAAACGTTGCTGCATTTGGTGGGTCCTGAACAATCTATTTAAAATGAGCTCTCCAGAGCAGGTGTGTGGCTACATCTTTTCAATATTATTATTCTCCTATACGATAGTGTTAACATTTTGCAGGATTTTGATTTCCTAGTGCTTACACAAATACTTTAATTGAGTACTTTGACTGGTAGCCCCTACCAGCTCCCCAGATTTTAAGTCCTTCCCAGACATTGACTCTCCAGCAGAAGGGGAGACACAAGCACAGGAAAATGACTGTCTGACTCCCTCAGAGTGAAGCCCTCAAATTCCTCCTCAGAAAACAAAGAAGAAACCAGAAGTTGGCTTGAAATGGCTTGTTTAGAAACCTGGCAACAAGGACCTTTTAAAACTTGATTAAAAAAAAGGAGAAAAGGAATATAAGCATCTCTTGCCAGCTCAGCAGCATGGAGGCCAGATTTGTTTAAGCTGAGGAATGGGCACGTTTGCCTTCAACTCTTTTGAAAGAGGTGACAGATATTGTGCCAGAAATAATTTACTCACACAATTATTGTTTCTTCAAGTCAGTGTTTGACCTAGACCTAGGGCCAAGTGTGTTTATTTTCCTAACATAATCTTAAGCCATTTTTTCCCTGAAGGTGAGGAAGTTTAGAGTGGGGGAGAAGAATTAACGTGCACAGGCACACGGAAAGTTTACTAGTTGGTGGCAATCCAAAGTTAAAAACATTTGAAACGCTGTGCAAGCACATGCACACACCTACCTGCGAGTCAGAGCCTCTTTATACAGCCAAAAGCTCGTGTCCTAGCAGGCTAGGCCAGAAAAATCCTTCCTTCTGCTTCAGCTGCTTGCCAGCTGAGAGGCTGCACATAAATGTACCCGGACTGTCAAAACAGATCATGGTCTTTGACAACAATTAACATTGAGAAAATAAATGCTGAGGTTGCATATTTTGGTAATATCTTTTGAAATCGTGGAAGGAAGATGTGAAGACGTGTAGATCTATAGGAAAGCACATGCTGATTTCAGGATTTGACCAAACTGCAAATATACCTTTGCTCTGAAAAAGTCTTTTAGGGAAGGTCTTTATTTTCTTTACAAACAATTCCAGTATTTGCAGAAGAAGCTACCAAATATCTCAGTCTCTTTCTTTTTACCAGTTTAACATCTTCTCACTCTCTTCTTCTTCTGTTTGCTAGCTGTCCCTTCTTTTCCTATATACTTATAAAATTTCTGGCCTTCTTATATCCACTGTCTAAAGAAGGTGTTAAAAAATGTTTAGAAGCCTTTAAATTGGAGTAACAATTATGAATGATCCATACTCTCAAGGGGAAGGGACAGTGTCGTTATTCTTATATGAGCAATGCTAAATCTTCTCACTATTTATTAGGATTTTACTTTGTATTAATTTCAAATATAATTTGCAGCTCGGTTTCTGTTAATTTACTTCATATTGAAGGATTTGAACTAAACGTGCTGGTTCTTCTTTGTGTTAATGCCATTGTTCCCACCTTCATTTTTTCCCTCTCCTTTGGTGGCTCTTTTCCCTCTCCTGTGCATCAAAAGGGATGGAGTTATATATCCTTTTAGAAAATAGGGCTCTGAGCAACCTGATCTGACTGAAGATGTCCCTGCTCACTACAAGGGGTAGAACGAGGTGACCTTTAAAGATTCCTTCCAAGGCAAAATATTCTATGATTCTGCGATTCTAAGACTGACTTTATACTGCAAATAAATATTCATCAGCCACCTTTCTGATGGCAGGATGAACTGTAACATATTTTCCCGTAATTGTTTTAGGCTTCTGGAAAGAATCTTCCTTCTTGTAGTAGAAGTAGCAGCAGTTCAGTTAGATCAAAATTTACTCCAAGAATTTCCCTGTGTCTGCTTGTTTCCTTCCAACACTCTTGAGATAATTGCAGGAGTCTGATGAATAACTAGAGTGGATGCAGATTAGATGTACTCCTCCGGATACTCTGAAGTGTGCTGGAGTAGTCAGACCTTTGGTCAGAAACACATTTACATTATGACTCAGCCTTCTGACAATTGCTTCATTAGTAGATATTTAAAAACGAAAGAATAAAGATTCCCATCTGACCCACTCATTTATATTCCACTGAACAAGCGAGGCAAGAATGTGCAGTGCTTCTGCACTCAGAAAATATTTGGTTTGCACAGTCAAATAGCCATGCAAGGATTTCTCCATAATACAGACTTGTCCACTCTCCTTGAAATTGTGGCAGTGAAATATAAACAAAAACAAGTTTAAAACTGTAGAGTTTTCTTTCAAAGTAGTCAGGAAAATCTGAGCCACTCATATGTAAAAAAGTAATCAAAAGGAGTATTGCTCCTTAGTGAGGAGCAATACACAGATTTTCTGTCAAGATGCAACGAAAGATGCAATGACATTTTGAGCAACCTGATCTGGTGGAAGCTGTCCCTGCCCGTGGCCAAGGGCTGGACCCAGAGCACTTTTAAGGTCCTTTGCAACACAAACTATTCTGTGATTCTGCTGTAGCAACAGATAGATGGCCCCAAGGATTCATAATCACAAAACACTTCTTGAACCATCTGAAGTGGTCACTTGTAGGGATGGACTTGTTTGTTGTGGGATTTATTTTCCAAAAACACCCCTTACTGGGCACTGTGACATCGCTCTGTGCGCAGAGTTGGGCTCTGCTCTGTCACAGGTGGTCAAGAGCCTGGGCAATATTCAATGACTATAGGGAGAAAATCTATGAACATTTTTGAAAATGTGACATCGCAGGTGATTTTGCAAAGCCCAGCTTGTCCCAGAAAAGCAGTAATGATTCATTGATACAGAGAAGCTCAGCCACAAATCCTAGCTGTAGACAATGATAGCGAGCTCAGGTTCAAAGCCTGACTTCTTGGTTGTCAGGGTGAATAATCTGAGGGCCTGAGCTCATGGCAGCCACCTCAACTCGACCATCTTGATGTGATGGAGAACTGGAAGTATTTAATACTTGTATGTATTTAGTGTTTCCCACACAGTAAGGACAGAGGGTACTTTATGGGTGCAAACTGCAGGTTTGTGAACACAAGAGCTGTGGGACAGGGAAATTTCCAGAAATCACAGGAAAATTGTAGATGGAGTCTTGTACTTGTGAGATCTGCCAGTTTCAGAGGTAAAGCCAAAGGATGCAGAGAAGAGGTTTTTGAGACCTGGGACTTTTATTCTTCTCTTAAAGTGTCTGATGTTAAACAGAAAACAAAAGAAGGGATTCAGATTACAATGAGGCACATTGTGCCTGAGCCAAAGTAGGATCAAAGAAAGCAGTGTATTAGCTTGGAAAGCTTTAGGTCTGGCAGTTGAATAAAGTGGATATTCTTCAAATCATTTCTTGGGAGAAAAATTAAAAATGCAGAATTTGAGCTTTATCTTATATGTGACCCAAGAATGTAGGTCTTTTATTTCTTATTCTAGATTAAATCCTGTTATACGGTTGCCTTTTGAAGGATATAATTGCTCCAAGGAATCATGCTTATACAGCATTCTTCACCTCTTAAAATCAGTCTTAGTTTAGCAGTGCAGCCCTTTGATGGGAATATTTCACGGCCTGTGTAAAGTGGGTTAGGACTTTGCTCATTCCCTTGTCAACATATATGAATCCTGGCCAAAATAAATGTCATGTCTTATTGGCAAGGACCACTACAGAAATCTTAGCCTTATTGAGGGGATTGTGAATGTAGGACTTTTCCAGCTCCAGCATTTATTTCAAAGATTGCAGTATTTTGGAGCAAAATGTGAAGATCACGAAGACTTGGCTGCTGCTGCCTATATTATGGGTGTTTTTGGGGAGAAATAATAGCTCTAAAGCTCTGCTTTGCAAGTAAGAAGAGAAGAGTTGTCTTCTGCATTGGTGGATGATTAAAAGAAAAGAGACGGAAAGGAGTTCATAATTTCCATAAAAAATAAACTGAAAGTTTCTGAGGGCTCACAGAGGTAAAAATGCTAAAGAAGGATGAAAGAAAAAATGTGTTGTGTTTTCAAGGTCTTAATTTTTCAAAATGTATGTGAATTTATCCACTGAGGGATTTTTATTTTGTATTACGGACTTCAGTGGGGCTAAGATCACACTGCAAAAGTTACCAATATATTGGAAAACACAAAAATAGGAATTTGCATGGGTTTATCTCACTATTATTAATTATTTTCAAAGTGAAAAAGAAATATTTTTTCCCTAAGTTTACCGCAAATATTTCTGCAAAGTGTATTCCTTCTCTTTCCTGCTTTGGTTGAGAAGTGATTCCACTTGCAGATCAGCCTGAAATGTAGGAAACAAATGTGAGCATCCAATTTTCTAAATTAACAGTTTGAAAACATTCCATACTTCTTCTCAATGAAGTTTGAATCCATTATTTAGTTTGCTTTGTAAGACAAAGGTACTTTGTTATTTACTGTGAATTTATTTTCTGTTGAGCAAATTCAGATAGTTCATTCTCAAACTGTCATTGAAATAAAGATTCAGTCATTACAATATCCATAATCTGAATATAATCATCCATGAAGCAAATGAAAAACAAGCAGAATTACAGAGATACAGCCAATTCTTTCTTTGGAAATCAAACTCTGCCAAAAAGATCCATTTTTTTTCCATTAAAAAAAAGATGTATTTGTGGTTCCATAGAAGTAACTGCATGACTCATGGAAATACACTTTGATATCGTTGTTTTTATATTCTCAGGGTGCAATGAAGGAGTGTTTATAATATTCATGAGTCAGTGACTGTAGAGACCAGCACTTCCTGCTGATTAATTGTATCAGACCATGACGTGAGCAGAGGTGAGAAAGCTGCTGCCAGGAAAAACACAATATAGCAATGAGAAATACAAAAAGTAATAAATACCTAAGGATGCAGTGATGCACATAAAATCATGTAGATGTCAATATATTTAATATCAATAATGCCAATTTCAATGAGAAAGCATCCAAGACGATAGCATGATTTTATGTATAACAGTTTGGGTAGGTGAGAATATCAAGATATTGTATTCATTTACAGGCACTGAAATCAAAATACTTCTCTGTAAAAATAATATAAAGATCATAAAGAAAGTAAAAATTTGGCTAGATTTAAATTTTAAAAGGGTATGTCCTTCAAATCTAAAATCAAATATACAATAAGAGATTTCTTTCCAGCTGACTCAATTTGGTCCAAACCCTTCCAAAGTCAATTTTCTTGCATAGCAAGGCCTGAAATTTTCAGTGTTGTCAGTGGGCTGCTGCAAACAGGGAAATGACCTGGGCATTGTCAGTGTGCTTAAATGTTCTTGAACACCTTGGGCCAAATTCAGTCTTCACGCAAGTACGTACTGAATCCTAGTTCTACTTTGAAGATTTATTTTTGTGTTACTAAGACATGATGTCATCTGCTACTTTATTTGTTTATTTTGCTTACATAAGCAAGTGCACTTACCCACATACATTCACAGTTGACTTCACAGGGATGGCTCCAGGGATCTGTTAATGCAGAATTTACGAATTTTGGGTGGAAGTCTAAAATTGTCCCTAATTTGACGCTTTGATACATCCGAGTCCTGTGCAGTTTCCTATTAGCATAATTTTGTCTAGAAATAATGGGAAGTCGTTAAAGCTTAATGACCATTCGGGCATGTGGACCACCACCAGGCCTGAAGCCTAGCCACCACTCTGGTCAACACTGCAGTGGGACGTGAGACCAGTGAAAGAAGAAGAAACTCACAGCTCACGTGAGATTGTGGATCCCTGCTTGGCAGGAGAGAATCGGGGTGCAGGAAGGACTGTAGGGTCAAAGTCTATGTGTAAAGGTAATGGGGAAAGTTAGGAAAATAAATACCTACAGGATTTCCGTATCAAATCCAGATTGATGTCTTTGTTATCCCGGCCAAAGAAAAACTCATGAGTATCTAAAGCCAGATGTCTGCTGCTTTTGAAGTGCTGTGTGTCCAGCCGTTCATTTTAGAGGGGTTATTTTACCTAAAAAATCTGGTTTAAACAATCCTCTTAAAGAAAGATACCAATGTAAGGAATGTTTCCGTGCTTGGATCCTAGGGATGGAGCCATGCTGCTTCCTGGTCTCCAAGGATGAGTGATCAAGAGCAAGAGACACAGAGAAGCTTAAAAACATTCACATTTGATGGGGTGAGACCCAAATGCTGCAACTTAGTGACTGTCTATTTGTTTGAGTCCTGTAAGTCCAATCAGAGACCCAAAATTGCCAGGAGGATTCCTTTTGCGCAGGACAAGAGGAACAATGACCTCACAAGCTTCCTGCTAATGCTTTGTCCATTAATGTTAATATCACTGTTGTTGGTATAATTAAACAGAGCTTTAAACTACACAGAATCTCATAACAATAAATGACACTTTTGCTATATTACCTGTTTAATACTACAGCAATTGTTTGTAATTAGATATAACTAATAAAAAGGCTTCTTGCCAACATGATCTTTTAAATTAAGTGTTTCTTGGCATCCAGTAAATGTAAAATATGTTCTATTGGTGTTATATTAGCTTGGGACATCTGCCCTAATTATGTACTTTTCCCTACTTTTCTCAAAAGTTATCATTTGGTTCATCACAAGACCTAAAGGCTACTGATACCACTTTCTTTGAATATTTGCACTAACTCCCTTTTACGTTAGATGTAATCATTCAGATTTTTATGCTTTGCTTGTTCCCCTTTTTGATCCTTCTAAGGATATTCTCAAAAGGAGCTTAGGATTCAACCAAGTGACTCCCACCAATTTCATGAGCAATAATGTCAGACCTGGAGGTTCAGAACTTTATCAAATATCAGTACTTCCCTGAGTAAGGCTTTATTCAATGACCTTCCTGACATTTCTGAGGAGAATCTTGAGGCGAGGTGGTTCCTGTTCCTGCTTCATTTCAGCACTGGCAGTTTTTATTCCCTTGCTCTGTGTCTGCACCCACTGATGATGGATTTTTGGGCCTAAACAACAAAAAAATGTCAGGCACTGTCTGTTAGGAGCCTCCTATCTCCTCACATAGCTCGTCCTACCCCAGAGGTGTGATCCTGCCTACAGCAAAACCACCTATAAACAACATAACCCAACCTAAGACCCTAAAACTTAATTCCTTGTGTATACTAGTGTGTGCCAGGGTTGGTGAACTATTATTTTTTTATAAGAAAAAGGACTGAGGATGGCAGCCCACCAAGAACCAGCTACAGAAGATGACAGCAGGAGGAGATGCTGCCCAGCTTTCTCGTTAGAGTACCTGGGCTAATCAGTCACTGGAATTCATCCTTAGCTTGAGTGTTCGATCAAAAATTGTGGATGTTCAGTGAATGCCAAGGAGCTGCAGGTTGAGTTTCAGCCCATTTCTTGTATTTATTTTGATTGTGTTGATTTTTCTAAGCTAAGATGAAAGAAACGAGCACATCTCTCCCCATCTGCAGCAGGAAGAAAACATTTCAAGTACACACATATCTTCTGAAAACTGCTTTTTTCACAGTTCTTGGGCCACAGCTTTCAGTTCCTCAAATGATTCATTTCAAAGTCAGGTTGGCACAGAAAGCTGAGATATTGTTTGCGGAAGGGAAAAAAACAATCTTAATAGAAATGCTTGCTTTTTCCAGGGTCACTTTATACACATTTACAGTAGAGTTTCAGCCTCATGCTGGCCAGCAGAGACTCCTTCAGGGAGATATTTAGGATATTTGTAGATTATATGAGAGAAAGGAGGCAAAATATGTAATAGAATTACTCTTGCCATTAGACTATTTATTATTTTTAGCTCCAGAATGGTAGTAAATATGGTTTTCTGTGCTTGCTTATGGCAAACAAACTAACTATAGAAATGCAAAGTTGTGGAATTTCCATTTCATTTCTTGCCTCATTAATTTCATTAACTTACAAATAGATGAATACATAAAATTAAAAAGTAATTTCCTTTTAATATTTTTAAATTACTCTCTCCAAGTATTCAAACCTTTTAATCTGTTCTTTTAAGGTCTCTGTCTAATTGCTCTTACAGAGGCATAACTGAGCTTTTGTGAATCAGATATCAGTGTGATTGATTATAAGGAAACTAATCAGAGAGTGCCATTCACAAGATAAATGCAATTGTTTCTAAAATATTTGCTTGTAGTCTGTGGCATTTCACTAACTCAGCAGCACGTATGAAATGATGTGTGGGTGGGATGTGTGAAGGTGTGGATTTATGTGAAAAAATCAAACCTAGCCATGGAGGAAATGCTATTTCTCCTTTTTTTTTTTCCTTTCTTTTTTTTATTCCTTATACAAGGACAAATTGCATGGGAATTATAGTGTTTCCCATTTAATAGAAGTAGCCTTCATGCTGATGTTTTTCACAACAGTGACAAATGGCAGCTAAAAAGAAAGGGAGAGAATGTAATCAATCTTTATGCCTTTAAAAATAGTTGAAAACTAAGATGAAAACTAAACCATTTCAAGAGAAAAACAAATAGTTGGAAGCAAACAATTATCTGGAAGAGAAGGGAAGTGCAGAAGATGATTGGGGACTTAGCGCTGGGTCTTGGAGGAGGCAAAAAACCCTGTTCTGCTTTTCTTTCTTGTTTGGGACTCCAGTTTCCATGGCCACAGCACTGTAACACATATGTCCAGAAAGGAGAATATTCCCCCAAAAGGCCACAGAGTCTGAAAGCTGAAAATGTGTAAGGGAGAAATTAGGAAGAAAAATTGAGCTCTCCTCCAATTCCCAGGGATTGATGACTGTTAAACAGCAACAGCTGAAGGTGTAGCTCAGACTAGAAATCATCCAGGTATTTAACACGTATTTAATGGTAATATTTTAACTATGCACTAACACAATGTTAATATTTGTTAATATTACCAGAAAAAGCATTAAAAATAGGATTTTAAAATAAAGCATTTGATTGAGTTTCACATAGATCAGAATAAACAGTAAAAACACGTAATGTAAAAACTTCTGCTATGCTCTCTGAACCCATTCTAAAGGCTCATATAACTGACAAAAGATTAAATAGGGAGTCTTGAACATTTTGCTGAACACAAAGGAAATTAACTCCTGGAAGGATTAGATCAGACTCTGCTAGGTGTGCTCTGGATGATGGAAGATTTGGAAGGGAAAACTCGGCACTTCTCAAATTACACGAGTTGAGAAATGAGCTGGTCAGTCAGAAAATGGTCCCCTATTTATTCTGTTATTCAAATGTCCCTCCTACAGCCGTGGGTCTCAGCTGGATTTCCAGGCTTTATTTAAGGCATACTGTGTCAGGTTTGGGTTTTGTGCCTTTAGAACCTGCCAACCAAATGTTTTCTGGGATAGAAAGTCTGTTATTGCAATGCGTGTTTATTGGAAAAAAGAGATGTACAGATGCTGACACCTCCAGACTTTTACAAAACTTTCCATTCTTCTTCTTTAAATGAGCTATTGATTTGGCCTGAGTTCAGTGTGTGCTTTTAACTAATGCACCGTAATGAAAAGTCGTGGCAAGATTACTTAGGGATAAGTTTTTTAGATTTAGTTGAACTGCACTGTTTTCATAATTATAATTAAGACACTTAAGGGGATATTTTTCATGCAATGCCTGGCAGTAATCCAATGTCACTCCCATTAAAATAACCTGGTCAGAAATTAAGCTCCTGGTGCTTGAAAACCGTAATTTTCAAGTAACAAATTATTTTCTCTGTAGTGAAATTAAAAAAACCCAAACATATTATTTATATATTTTACATTTATTATGTGAGAACTGAATGCCATTCTTTAAACAGGTCGTTGAAGAGGATAAAAAAAGTTTAATGTTTACCATAGCTGCAATGGACAAATTGTAACTGAAATTTTTGGACAACTGCACACAGAAGTTATGAGATCTAAAATAGACATTGATCTTAAAGGACTAGTTTTTATAATGCAGTAAATAGTTTTTTTCCTTTGGATGATTTTTCACAACCAAGGCTTTCTTCACATCCAGACAATTAT
This sequence comes from Callaeas wilsoni, assembly GCA_013398955.1. NCBI lineage: Eukaryota > Metazoa > Chordata > Aves > Passeriformes > Callaeidae > Callaeas > Callaeas wilsoni. The sequence continues at coordinate 50,043 of VWPU01006181.1, forward strand.
TGATTACTTATAACTCCCTTTTCACAATAATCTCCTAGTACAATTTTTAGTATTTTCCTGAGATCCTTTTTTATAGTATCTCAATATACCTGTCTCACCCAGGTTTTCACTTCCCCACAAGGAGCTTATAAGGCTTTTTCTTACACTCTGTTACCAGGCTGGGGGAGAAGGTCTAATTGCAGCACTGTGTCTGAGCTGCCTCCTTTCTTTCTGACTTTACCTCTGGACTTGTCTACTGAGACTTCAAAAAACCCTCAGCAGCATTTTCAGGAGAGCTGTGCCACTAACACAGACTTGTATTGGTGCCTTCATCACCGTGTGTTTGCAGATGGTCAGAAAGTGGCAGGGTTTGGCTGCAGATTTTCTTTCTGTTGCACCCAAAGGCACAGTGGAAGGTGAGTTCTCTTTATTTTCCCTCTGGGGAGTAAGGATGAGCTGCTCTCGTTTCAGCTCCTGATACCCATTTTACTCTGAGATTTGAAAACTCATTAATGTCTAACCACCCTCACTAACATCTAAATATAGCCCCATCTCTGACCACTCTTCTGTGTGTGTCTGGCAACTTTCTTTCACGCATTTCAAGCATGACACTCGTCTAACACAGACTTCCCAAACTCATCATGCTCCGCCGCTCCTGACATCTTTATTTACTGCTCTGCCTCTTTCACCCACTTCTTACTCTGTACTTCTTCCTTACTCTTGAATAGACTATTCAAAAGGAGATACAATCTGGAGTTGTTCATGTTGGTGTTTCTTCTCCTTGTCCTTTCCCCAGCAGATCCTCCACAGGCTGATTTCCTTGAAGCACTGTTTTGTACCTACGAGTCCTGAACCGATGCTGGGGTGGTCAGGAATGGTGGTTCAAATGTCAAGGGACAATCCCTTTTAAACAGAGTGGAAATACCTTCAGAAATCTGGCTTGCTCCTGGAGAAGTCAGGACTTCAGGGGATTCATGAGAAAATACGAGCAGAGAGCCAATGACCAAGTCTAAAAGATGGGTGTTTCCTTCTCTGAAACCTGCCCCGCCACTGTGAGCTTGGAAAGGCAGCCTGCAGCACACACTTGGAGTGTACAAGGTGACACTGGCAGCCAGAAAATGTCTGTGAGCAAGATGAAAACTCACTTTGCTGGGAACATCTTTGTCAACATCAAGATTCCCAAAATAAAGCTAGAGTTCAGGGAGGGTCAGGGAGAAAAAGTAGCAAAATGCCAGCAAAACTGGGAAATGCTATCAAAGCATCTGACAAGCTCAGCAAATACCAGAATTGCCTCTCCAGTGAAGTTTAATTAAAAAGTCTATTGTTTCCATTATTGCTTAATGATTCCTCCAAAAAGTAGAACAAAAGTTTATTTTAGAGGTTAATTATTCCTGGAATTTTAAAGGGATATGAGAGTATTTTCCTCTATCTCATTTGGTAACTGAACCATTAAGGACAGTGAAGCAAATTGTGGTGTTAGAATTGGTGAAAACAATTTAGGTCTCAGAAGAAAGCTCCTCATGTCAGATATCATGGTGTTGTTGCACAAAAAACAATCTCCTAGCAAATTAAGTTAACTTTCTGTGCTGGAAAAAACTTGTCAATGACTTCTCCCCATTTGCTCCTGAATTCTAACTGAGGCTCAGCATGAGGAAATGGTGCAGTTGTTTTTGCAAGCAGATGAGAAAAGGGATCCATCGGGGCATAGCAGTCACCGTGCTGCCAAGAAAGCTTGATTCTGCTCCCTCATACTTGTCTATGCTAATTGCCATGCTGGTTTTTGTCACCCATCCAATAAGCCATGCATCAAAAATCAGGATTCAACATTAAAACCTCCTGCTAGTGGGGGGGAAAAAAAAAAGTTCTAAATTAAATATTTTTCCACGTGGTGAATTGTGAAATTGATTGTTGCATGAGGGGAGTGCATATTATTTCACTTTAGCAAGAGAAAAGAGCTGAAGAAGTATTGTTATGCACAGGTTCCTATATCAACTTAGTTTTCTATCTTTGCATGTCTTTCAGAAGTGCATTAATCAATTTGCTAACATCTGACATGTGAAGTTTATATTTTCCCTTTCCTCTCCCAAACTGTTAAGTGGCAACTATAACAAATGCCATAAAGGGCAGAATTTCCAAAAGCACCAAAAGAGAGGTCAGTACAATCCCTGTTTCCCAGTCAAGTAGATGCAGATATTTAATTATAATCAGAGACCTTACTTCCTTCTTAAGATGTGTGCCATGGCCTGCACTGCCCACACTGAGGCAGTTCACAGACATTATCCAGGTTGTGTGAGTCAAGGGCAGACTGAAAACTTCTCTGAGATAATAAAGGTCCTCCAGTAATAATTCCACTAAAAGTCAATCATAGCAATACAGAAAATGTAGCAAGTCCACTATCTTGAAAAGACAATATTATTACCTGCTCCACGACTAAAGGCATTTTGAAAGTTTCAGATAATGTAAACTTTGACTGAATAGAAGAGAAAGAGCCCATATTTAAATTTCCTAGGATTTCGTGTAAAGAAAACAGTTTTAGAGGGTACTTGTGCAGGTGCTTTTCATCTGTATGCTTAGTGGCATATCTGGAAGGTGTTTATATTTCTTAGGCTAGCATTTTTGATAGAAAATCTCAGTTAATCATCTGTACTCTAACTTGTAGTGGGTTGACCCTGGCTAGGCGCCAAGTGCCCACTCAGTCGCTCTATCAGTCCCCTCTCCTGCTGGGACAGGGGAGAATCAGCTGGAGCACTGCCAGTAGGGTGAGATAAGGCAGTTTTATTACAATATGAAGGAAAAAGCAAAGCAAGGTCTACGCGCACGAGCGAAAAGGAAAAATAAAGGATCAATCTCTACTTCCCATGGGCAGCGATGTCCGGACACCTCCCGGGAAGCAGGGCCTCAGCACGCGTAACGGTTGCTCCGGAGGACAGTCAATGAAAACACACGAGTGTCCCCACTTCCTCCTCTCTCCCTTAGCTTTTATATCTGAGCTGACGTCACATGGTATGGAATATCCCTTTGGCTAATTTGGGTCAGCTGGCCTGGCTGTATCCCCTCCCAGGATCTTGGCCACCCCCCTCCTCTTCGATGGGGGAAGGAACATCAGAGGGGCAGTGCTGCCCGGCAGTAGCCAAAACAGTGCCCTGTTATCAGCACCCATCCAGCTACCAATGCAAAGCACTGTCAGGGCTGTGAGCTGATCAGACCCAATACATAACTTAAGTGCAAATGGGGGCTAAAAGTTTTGGTGAGTGTGTGCTTAAGTGTGAGGTGCAATTGACGTTCTGGGGTCTGAGCTTTCAATATATATTATGTTCATATCACCAATTTTTATTTGATTTGATTACATTTAGCTATCTATTCACTTCTGAGATTAGCTTCAGAAACATACATCAATATCAGAATTTTTTTTTTTATTTATCATTATCACCAGTTTCTACATTTTGCTGTTATTACGAGCAGTGTTCATTATCCCACTCAACTTTTAACTCCTTTAATTTCTGGGACAATGCGGCCATGTTTACCATTAGAAGCGGGACCATATACGAAATGTATTAGCTCTATTTTTCTGTAGTTTTCAAAGGGCATTCATGTTTCACAGAAATTTTTAGCAGGTATTGCTGTGTATTTATCTTTTGCTTTTAAGTACACAGAGAGGACAAGGAAACTCTTGGAGCCCTGGGCTCTCAGTAACTTCGATCCTTTAACCTTGCTTAATCTCACGGTTTTTGAACAGGTTTGAACCAAGGACCTGATGGTGAAAGATCGCTTTTCATCAGGAACGTTTGTCTTGCTGATAGGCCCTTGCAGCTCCGCTCTCCATGGCATTTTCTGTTGCTCAGGCCCATCTGTGTGTGTGTGAAGGTTAACTGTAGGAAACACTCACTGGCTTCTTTCCTCTTGTTAGTGTGAACCACCAGCGCCCAACAATGATCTCTGAAACGGCTGCGTCTTCATTCGTTCATTTACTGGCCTCGAGGAAATCAATCTCCTCCGGAGACGACAACAGAACCTGACCTGCTGGAAAAGAGAGATTTAATGTTCTGGGACGGGAATCAGAGTGGAGAGCCTGAGAGTTGCACACAATTGGGTGCTTCCTTCCCTAGGACCTGTCGAAACCAATCATGTCTTTTCTAAACAGGTAAAATTGTCAGAATTGATAACTGAGTGAAAAAGGTTCCTGGGTGAAATAGAGGCAACTCCCACTTACAGTGAAGTCCACAGAAGCTGGAATAAAATGCCTTCTGTTTTTTCACTTCTTTACTGTCATAAGTGATTCTCTTTTGGGGACTTTAGAAATTGTAAAAGAAGTGGAAAAGAGGAGCCCTCCCAAGGAAATACTAAAGCAACATAATTTTACTTTTTTCTGAAGTCTTTCCCTAGTGGAGGAAATACGGTCACACTTTTCTAGTTAAAACATGCCATATTAAGCATCTTGCTGAAAAACAAACTCTGTTTTATGCTAATTCTACAATAAGTTTGTTTTGAAGGAATGGATTTATTTTCTCTCCAGTTAAAACTTGAATTATCAGAAGCGATAGAACTAGTAATAAAAGAAAGACTCTTGTAGGTGAGCCTGAAAATCTCAATTATTTGGTTTATTCAGACTCTCAGGTTTGGTTTATTATTTGTAATCTAACAATCTTCATGTTTAACCTAAACCCTTTAATTTTCTCTCTAATATATATCTCCCTGAAAATGAACAGCTTGGAAGACTTAGAAGCTGCAGACATGATAGAGGATGATCAGTCTTCAGCAGTGCCTTTTAAAAGCTCTGTGTATCAGCCTCTTAAAATTTAAAACCTCTTTAAGGTTTCACTTGGAATGGAAATTTTGTCAATGGTTATTAATAATTTTGGAGGCTTCATATTGCCTTACTGATATTTATTATGTTAACAAGATCAGCAGTGTTGTGAGGAACAAATCTGTGTGTATCAAAAAACACCTCTGCCATGATAATGGCAGAAAACAAAAACTATTTTATGTACGGCTGTTGCAGCACTCTAGGTTGTCTTCTACAGAAAATCCTGTGGGTGGGATGACATTCAGATATGTCTGGCAAGATGTGTTATTTCACAAAGCTTGGTATCAGTTGGAAAAGAGAGAAAGGCGACATGTGCATGTGTTTCTTTACACTGTAAATTATTCAACAGCAGCTTTTCCACTTCTATCCACAGTTTTCATGTGTTTTGCTTAACCAAACTGGGCAGAGATAGAGATGCTAAAGTTCTTTTTCTTTTTATGTTTTGGTAAGATCCAGGGATAAAATAAACCAATGATTTCTGCTTTACTTGCCTTACTTGCTTTATCTTTTTTTTCCTAATGTAGGCAGTTTCATACCCAACTGTTTCTGATGCTAAATTATGTAAGCCTTAAAAAAAGAGAGACAGAGAGATTTATAATGACAGAGAGAAAGCAACAAGCTAAAATACTCTAAAGAAAACTAATTTAAAGTTACCCAGGCTTTTGCTGTAGGATTATATGCTCCGTGTTTGATGTTGAAATGATTGGTGTGATCATTGCTGGCAAGGGGCTGAGTATGGGCTAGTTTATATTATCAGACTTTTCCTGTCTAATGCCATTGGACTTGAGAGTGGTACCAATGTAAACTCTGTTTTGGAGTCTGCAGTCTCAGCAAATGGAACCCAGCTACAAATAACTGATTTTTCACCTGCCTAATTTCCTATTTTACCTTGTGTGTCAGAATTCTGATGCCAGAGGACTTTGGTATCCAATCCCTCTGAGAGACCTCCTTGTGTTTACAAAATGTAGTTCAACAGGTAATGAGCAATATTGTTGCATTAGGGTCATGTTACATCCTTGGGACCTAAATACAATTATTCACAGCCATCGTTCAGACACACTTTTAGAAATTTTATATTATAGAAATCAACAAGAGTGGCTCTCACACATATTTCCACTATGTCATCTTAAGGTTTTCTAGAAATAAATTCATGAAAATAAGAAAAAGCACTGTAAAATTATGAAAAAGGGATAGAGTGCACATGTGAGGGAGAAGAAATCAAGGAAGACAGGAAAAGAAAGAACCGACTAGAAAAGAATGAAAAAAAGAAAAAAGAAGAAACAAGAAAAAATCCAAAGAAATAAACTTGCACACTGTATTTGATATTTGTAACTGCTGTGCTCCTTACAAAGGCTTCTAGTTTTGATTAAAGACTTAGAGATAGGTACTACTGAAAACAGTATTTAAAATTCATTATTTTAGTCTTTTTCTTTTGAATTCTTCATTATGCAAAACATGTACTCCAGTGCTCTTGGAATCTTTTGTTCTTTTCATTGAGTTGCTCCATTTTTATTCTAATGCCCTTGTAGTCTGGATATTCTCTGAAAATGCTGCCTATCTGCTAAGAACAAATGTTCCTACAGTGCCTGTTTCCCATTTCCTCTTTAAAATTCCTTTTCTAAGTGGAAATGTAGTTTTGTTTGTCTGCTTTTTTTCTTTTAAATACCTGCCTCCTTTTGTTCCTTAAGCAGATTTCTTACAACAGCAAGTGCCCATAGGTCAGGTCCACTCTCACTTTTCTTGCCCAAATTTAACCAAAGGTGGTGGCAGTATGGGTTTAGAAGATACCACCAATGCAAAATTATATATGCATTATTTTTATTTTATAAATATTAATTTTTATGCCTTTGCCCGACGGTCTGAAAAGCGGCACTAACAGAGATGTTAGTAACCTTCACTCCCGCTGATATTTCTAAAATGTGAGATTGCTTTGTTTGATAGGCAGAGAATTGGAGAATGGTTTGGGTTGGGATGGGACCTCAAAGCTCATCCAGTTCCACCCGTGCCATGGGCAGGCACACCTTACGCCAGACCAGGTTGCTCCAAACCCCATCCAACGTGGCCTTGGACACTTCCAGAGATGGAGCAGTCACAGCTTCCGTGGGCAACCTGTGCCTCACCACCCTCACAGCCAAGAATTTCTTCCTAATACCTAATCTAAATCTCTCCTCTTTTGGATTAAAGTTATTCCCTCTTCTTCTGTCTCCATCTGCCTACATAAAAAGTCCTTGTCCTTTCTTTTAAGCCCTCTCTAAGTACTGAAAGGTCACAATGTGGTCCCCCCCAGAACCTCCTCTTCTCCAGGCTGAGGAAAAAATACACAGGTACAAGTTCCCATGTCAATTTATCCAATGTCACCCACCTTCGAGCTTATGATTTTTAAGATGGCAGAGGAAATAAAGCCAGACAAGCAGCTTAGTCCACTGAAACTTGGGCCTTTCAGCTCCTTTATGCTTCCCAGAATTTGTTGAGCAAATGGCTATTTAGTTAGACAAGTTGTTTTGATATAGGCATTTAGGTCTCCATGCAAGGAAACACTTTTATTGAGGGAGAAAAGCCTCATGATGGTACTTGTTTTTACTGTGGACTTCAGCATTTCAAGAGTTATGGACACCATCCAACCAATGCTAATGTGCAGAGGCAGTATCAGGCTGATATACTGAGCATCATTACTTGCTGTGGACTTTTTAAGAAGTTAGGAATTGAAGGCTGAATTCTCAAGACAGTCCTCTCAGCAGTTCAAGGACTTGGGCTTAGAGTTATCCATAAATTTTGTTTATGTTTATTCAATAAGGACTAAGTCAGTGAATGTTGTGAAGAATCATTTACTTGAACATAAATGAGAATTAATTAGTCCCCCAAATGAAGGGAAAGGAAATTCTGAGGCAAGGATGCACTCATAGGCACAGTAACACATCATCTCTTTGCTTGATCAGCCTAAAATTTCTTTTAAGGATGGCTGCAAAATAATCTTGTTTCTTTTTTTTATCAGTCAGTTTACACAAATATCTCACTTGAAATGGGAAAACTTTCCTATGGCAGCCATTTTAGCAGATGATTTCTCATTGGAAAAAAATTCCTCTGAAAAATACATTTTGCTGTTTATTGATTAATGATTATTTTTACTTGAGCTGTGTGCAAAGATTCAGCATCAGGTACATTTCCCACCTCCCAGCCCCCTATTCAGCACATCAATTGGTGCAGTCCTCAGTTTGCCAGTCCCGCACTAAAAGAAATTAATGGACTATCCTACTTCATTTCATGGCATCTGGGTGATGGAGTACAGAAACTGCTATAAACACCAGGGTTCAGTGGGATTGCTGGCACGAGCAAGGTGTACAATATTTGGCCAGCACTTCACATCATCATTAACCAGGCAGAGCTAAAATTATCACAGCAGCCTGTCTTGAGTGGAAGCAGAAAAAGTGGTGCAGGCTGTGCAACCTCCTGACTATTAAATTGACCCATTGTCGCTTTTATTTGTTCCTTAACTTAATTTTGTGCTATACTCAAATAAATGAGACCACTTGCAATGTAAGAGGAAGGACCGATTAATCTGGCCAATATAGCACATTAAAATTATACGTGTTCCACAGTTTATAATCAAATATGACGCTCTTCCTGAAATAAGCACTTTCTGTATGTAATGATACTCACTAATGGGTCTACTGGGTACCCAAGCACAGTAAATTCAAATGGTGACTATATGGGGATGCTGTAGATTTTTCCTTGCTTTTGTGTTATTCTAATAGAGGGAAGAGTTGAGGGGAAAAAAAGGGGAAATTTCCTTTAAGGTGAACCAATAAAATCTCATTTAATTATATCTTATAAATCTCATGCTAGTTTATGTTTTTCTAAAGCATCAACACTTAGAATCATATTTTTAAAAACTATATATTTCCCTGAACAGGAAAAATGACAATCATATTCTTTAAAATTGTATTTCCCTGAGTGGGAAAAATGACATTCTTCATAGACATGAAGAAAATCATGAAAATGACAGTTGAAGATGAAAATGCAGATGGAAAATACAAATAGAAGTAAAATCTTTTTGCTGCTGAAACTGAGCTCATTAATTCAGAACAAGAAAGATGTCACCACTGGTGTATGGTCCCTATACCTGGTGAGGCTCCTCAGGATCCTCGTGGCCATGAGGGAGAAGAGGACAGGGTGAGAACAAGAGTTCTCTGAATGACAGATTTATTTTTAGAGATACTGGGTGCTCACAGGGTAATTCGTGGCAAGCCTAGGGACAGACATAAATACTTTTCTTTGCCCTTTCAGATGAAGCAAATGCAGCAGATCACAGGATGTTGCACTGCAGAAAGGGTGTGATTCAGCATTATCACTTATTTATAGTCCACACCTTGTGAAGAGGGAAAACAGAGGGACAGGGGTGGAATCACAGGCCGAGCGAGGTCAGCAGAATAACGTCCTTAGAGCTTCATGCCAAAATTTACCAGCAGACAGATTTCCAAGGCTTCCTCAGCTCTTGATCATCAACAGTTTTCGTTAATTCAGTGGAAATTGCAGGTGAGCACTCGATATTTTGAAACTCCCTTGGTACAATCAGTACCCTGAAACTCCCTTGGCATGTTTTCCTTCCTGTGCTATTTCCAGCTGCTTTTTATTCCTCTATTGATTTTAATGGACTTCCATTACAGTACCTTGTCTCTGAAACTTTAGAGCTTTGTTTACACAGAACACAGGCTACTAGATCACTTGTCTCATTTTTCCCCCCTCAGACTCCTTAAGTACTCTTTTTCACACTGGTCTCTTATTTTAATTGGGCTAAATTTAGAAACATTTAGATACCTTTCAAATTATCTGCAGTTTCACTGCAGTTTAATGACTTTTTCTTTATGGATATATTGCGATAATTGACAATTACATAGTACTGTGTGTCATCTAACTCTGATGTTCTGAAAGCTCTGAACTGGTTCAATCTGTAGTTTAGTCACAAAGTAAATTCACAAACCATTCCACCATTAGCTACAGCAAATGGTAACAGAGTTTAAGAGCCGGAGAATTATATTCCCCATTCATAAATTTAAATCACTTCTCATCCTCGTATTTCATGTTTACGGAAATGTAGCTTGAATTTTAAGTTTAGCAGCTCTGAGTACTGAAGTGGGAATAGCCAACTCCTCACCTCATCTTTCCAACCACTGCAAATCTTCTGCACCTACTGCCAATGAGACAAAATATTAATTATGTACAAATAAAACCATAAAAACTCATGCACAATTTCATTTTCAGGGTATGATTGCAACGCTGTTGAAATCAGTGTCAGTGACCAAAAATCTTCAAAAGTGGACATTTTAATTAACATTTTTGCTCTAATTGGCCAGACTTTCAATGTCATTCTCATAAGCTGTGTACATTTGAGTGCTTAACATTGCCCTTAGAGAATAGTTTGGGGACAAGACATCAGTGAAGCAGAGTCTGGCTATAGTCTGAGTTTAACTTACTTTGTACAATTCCACACCAATCTCCTCAGAGGAAAAGGGCATATCCAGGCAAACCATAACCCAGTCTTCTGAAAACTTTAGCCCATGAACCACAGCTCAGTTCTCAGAAAGCTGCTCTGTCCCAGAAACTTCCTTGAAAGATGGAGAATAAAATGCAAAAACAAGTTCTCAGCTATCTGACAACTTCTCTCAAAGGGCCACTCTTTGGAACAAAGAACTGTGCTTTTCCAGAGGAAAAACTCTGCTTTGCCTCTTCTCAGAATAAAATAACTTCAAGGCTGTTGTTAACAAAATTGCCTCATAACTCCTGCCACAACAGGATTAATCAGCAGTACTTTTTCAGAAAAATGACAGTGAGAACCCTAATTTCTATAACCAAATTCCTGCTAAGTAATTGAAATCTTCTTCCTGATGTGAATATCCAGTTAAAGCTGCATAACCTGTTCTTCATTATAGCACAAATGACTGAAGTAGTTTGACATACACAGATTTCTCTCCTCTCACAGAACTGAATTTCCTTTTGGTAAATTTACTGTGTAGGAAAATGTCCCAAATGAATTTTAACCATGTGCTCTTTGAGTTGGAAACTCATCCAGCAAAAGCCATGTTGAAGTGCAATGCCAGCCTGTGGTGAACCTTCAGCTTCCTTAATCTGTCCCTATTCAACGTCTGGGAAAAATTTTAACCAGAGACTAGGTAAGCTATAAATGACCCTGAAGAAAACAAATCTCTAGTCTAAGGCAGTATCTGCTGTTTCTTAGCCTCGCTTTTTGGAAGTTCTGTGTATCAGCTCACTTTGGCAAATGGGAAGCTCTTCCAGACAACCTGCCTTGATGCCACCTCTTCCCTTCAGGCAAGACAAAGGTAACTTTAAAAAATGCAGCCTTTTAGCAGCATAATGTATTTCCAGGAGCAATGCCCCATATATTTATTCATGATGTGAATGATGACAGGAGTGGTAATAATGAAACAGGGTCATAAGGGTTTCCCATTGTGAACTAGTATTAATCTAATTTCCTAGAGGGTGTTTATCTAAGTCAGAAATAACCAAGCAGTTCAAAACAATTTGGCAAGTCTGTGATGAAAAGAAGGCTGGGAAGAGCAAAGGGTTGCTGGAGAATGCTAAATTGCATTCACTCAGCTCTGCTGAGAAGGCTAAGTTGGTTCTGGCAGGGTTTTGCCAGGATCTATCCAGTGCAAACTGTCTTCTTATTATTTTTGTGAATGTTAAGAGCCATCAACATTTAAAATAAAAATCCAGCAATGAGGATTCAGGACTTTCATTCATAATAATGACAATTTTTCCACTCTGAAAATTTTACGTAAATACAAAAAAGTCTACGGGGGTTTTAAATAAATAATAAAATGTAGTGCTAATGTAGGTACTTTACACAACCCCCTCCCAGTGTACCAAAAGGCATGAGCTACCCACTCTTCCATTAACACACTTTTAGGCTGTCAACAAAGCAGTTTTTATCTGCAACTCCATTTCTGTTTTGAGTGCAATTTGCCTGCCTTGCCCTGCTATTCACAGGCTGTCTTTAAAGATGTGGACACTTTGAAAGATGAGGAGCCCAGCATTTCATTTCCATAAAGGCAAACTTGTGCTTTTCCAAGAGAAGGACAAATCTGTACTGCTCTCATTTCTATTTCTATCAATTTTTTTTGGCTATTCACCCACTGAGATTGCTTACCTTCTCAGGATGGGATCCAATGTTAATTAAGTGAATATCAGGCTTTTGGTGGTAGCGGGGGTGCAGACCCCCACCTGGCCTTATGAGCAGTGCCAGTCCTTGTCACACCAGCAAAGATGTGGCTGGAGAGTCTCTGGGAACCAGAGCTTCCAGCTGAGAAGCAATTCCCTAAATCACAGCATGGGAATGTCGTACACGATGTAGAAAACGGCTTGGGTGAATTAGCATATCTGACAGCCAAGCAATTTAACTAACATTCAACCTCATACTTAATGAATAGTCCGTATGTCCAGAGAACCAGGTAATTTATAGTCTAACATTTTCTTTTGATCTGTCGTTTGCTCTTTCTCTGCAGAATTAAATCACTTCTCAATGCACCAGGGAAGGAGGCGAAGGGAAGAAGTCTTTTTATTTTTAATTAGAATGTGCTAAATGGTAATAAAGTAATGTGAATACAGTGGAGACCTCTTAAATCCATAACAGTAAATCTATTGCTGCAACAGGTCCATCCTTTATCTGGTGCTCATTTAAGAAGCCTTCACCTGACGTGCCACAATGACATGAACTGATGCTAATGGAGTAATATATTTAAAGAATTCAATAAAGCATCTGTTGTAGATTGTGATATGCCTTGTAATTTTATTGACAGAGGTTTGTTTTGTCCTGAGACATATAAAATGCTTGGTTAAATGGCTTGATTATATAGTACTTTTAAAATATATTCACTCGACTGGTGTCTTGTACCAAGCAGCTTGTCAGTGATTAATCAAGTTGATATTTAAAATGCAAATAATTGGATTGGCTCTTAAAAATTAGGATTTCACTCCCTTGGGAAGGAATTCTAATGAGTGTGGCAGAAGCAGTAATCTGAAAATGACATTACCTTGTATGCAAGTGTTAAGGTATTAGGGGGAAACAACACAGAAGGATGGTTTAGAGCCATCTATGCAGAACAGGAAAGACATAATTTCAGAAAAAAAATGCAAGTAATTTTTTTTTATTTATTAGTTAAGCAGAATACACAGTAGTTTAGACATATTTCCATTATGGCTTTTTTTTTTTTTCATATACGTAGACAGCTCACTGCTACTCAAGTAAAAGTGGATTTTGGCTATGACAGTAAGCTTCTTTCACCTGAGAGCAATTATTCCCACTTTGGGTATGCGATCTCCTATTCCCTGAATCTTCTCTGATCCCAGAAGCGGAAAAAGGCTCTGGAGACCTGAGGTGTTTTCTGTCCCATTCACACCTTCGGCCGAGGGGACACGAGGGTGCTCAGACAGGGCACAGATGAGTATGGGAAGATTACTTCATTTCCAGGTTAGCAGGGTTTGTTTTGTTTTGGAAGCACCGCTAAATTGTGTTAGATATGATGGCTGCCTTATGTGAAATGGGTCTGTTTTCCCGAAACAATCATCTCCCCTGCTTCTTTCCTAGGCACTTGATCCCAAGCCAAGGTCTCCAGCAGCGCTCCCCTGCCCAGGCTCAGCCAGGCACAATGCCGTGGGCTTTGTTAACCTTTCCTCTTCCCTATTCCTCTCACTTTTAGAACAGGTACACTTTCCTCTTTTCAGCAGGAGAATTTATGGCTTCATGTTTCAGCACGTTTTGTGGCAAGGAAAGTAAATCATTTCTTGGAGGGATTACTGGTCCTTGAGGACAGGGCTTTGAGGTGCTTATAGGATGCATGTGTGGACAGATTGAGGAGCTCTTCTACTCAGTGCCTTGATTTAATTACTGTTGGTGCACTTTGCTCCTTTATTTTTAACTGATATATTTTGGGAGATGTTGCTACTTTTGCTTTGCTAGAAACAAGGGTGATTGCACACATCGTAAGGTTTTGTACCACAGCTTTTTGCTTTAATCTTAAATGACAGCTACATCTGTTGAAAGTTTGTTCCTATCTTCTGTTTAGTTGGTTTTGTTTTGTTGTTTTTTTTTTTTAACTTGACAAGTTGAAGGAGCCTTTTTAATGACAATCTTGCAAGGCTAGGAGAGTTTTTGAGATGCTCTTCCCAGCCTGTGAGCTGCTCCACACTGGTTTTGTTCTTTGGTAGAAGTTCCAGGTGACTCCAGAGCTTTGGTACCAGCAGCACCTTTCCCTGGGGGAAAGGCAGAAGCAGACACTTATTTAACTTACCCCAGTTGTTCTGTATTCTGCAGGCTGGGGTTTTTTTGTGACATTGAGGTTAAAGTCAGGGCACATGCACATGGATTTAGATGGTGGATTATGGCCAAAGCCTGTCACAATTTTAGCAGGAGTTTCAGTCAGCATCATCCCATTTTCCTTCTCCTGGAGTCATGTTTTGCTTCACTGTTGTAATTTGGTGTCAGGGTTCCCTTGATTTGATTAGCATTTTATGTGTTTTCGGCACTGTGTGTCTCAATATTTCCATCATGGCATTCTCATTTGCTATTAGTTTAGTCACCTGGAGGCTGCAATAGAAGCTACTTGTCCAATTATTTTGAATTTTTCTGGGTTTATTCATGTGTTGACACATTCAGGCTGAGTGCAACACTCCTGATAAAATAACAGAGATGTTGCCCGGTGTTTACATTAACCAGAAGAGAATTCCAACACTAGAAAATATGTGTGTGCAAACAGTCTAAATAAAGAAAATTGAGAGAGTGCTCTAGCTAGGAAAAAAACACCCAAACCCATAAAAATAAACTTTAGCTCAAAATGCTAAAAAAATCACTTATATCTTCTTTTCTCTGGATTCTGGTGTGGCCAGACTGGTGTTCTACCACCCAGAATCATTGCAGACTTGCCCCCAGTTATCAGTCAAAGCATTTCCTTCCCAACTCGTGGTATTGCACTAACAAGTTTTAATGAAGATATTTCTTCCCTCTTCACTGCTCTCGATGTCCCAAGTACCCTCCCTGCTCACCAGGAGGTGGCCACAGGAAAGGATGTCTGGGTTTGCCCCAAATGCACACCCACAACAGAGGTCAGAAACAACTTCGGAAACTCTGCAAGCCAAAAAGCTCTATTTCTGCCTCTTTTGCTTCTTCTGTTCAATTTTTTCTAATTCCAAAATACTTTCACATGATGCAGTAAAAATCAAAATGTTATTGCAGTAACTGCATTACAATGAATATAGGCTGGGCTTTCAGCTAGAATTTTAATTATTTTGGTGTGTTGCACAGTCTCTGGTCATCAGCTCTAGATGGGGAACATTTAATTTCTCTTAAGATTCTGCTCTTAAGACTCAGCAAAGTCATTAAAACGAGGACATCAAAAAATACAGAACAGCTCCATAGATGCAATTTACAGCCTTATTTAAGTATTAGGTATGATTACTCTAATTGTACAACTTCATTAGTTTTTCTTTTCCCCACTTAAAGGCAATATGAAATCTTTAGGCAATTATAGCAAATAATTAGCAGTCAAGTCGTAACACTAAGTCACTGAAACCATGGAATCATAGAATGGCTTGGGGTGGAAATGAACTTAAAGCTCATCTCATTCCGACTTCCGTGCCATGGGCAGGGACACCTTCCACCAGACCAGATTGCTCCAAACCCCATCCAGCCTGGCCTTGGACACTCCCTGGGATCAGGCAGCCACAACCTTAAAATTTAAAATAGCTTAAATGCAATCTGATAGTGGTGCAGTGTGAAATTAGCAACAAATATTGCCACTAAAATACTACTTTTAGTGAACTGTTACGAAAGGTGCTGTGATATTAACCTATATTCAGCTAAAATGTAGTTAGGTGTGGGTAAATGTCAATCTTCTTGCACTATTTCTTTGTACCCTACTTGAAACGTGTGCTTTCTCTAAACCACTGAATTTTACAATTTTTGATACTTCTTTATTAGAAATTACCTGAGCAACCTTGCTAACAGCTACAGATGTTGCCAGTTATATTTGACTTAGAATACTCATTTCTTAAACACAAAATTCTTCTGAGAATATATATATGGATATTTATATCTATAATGATATCAATGTCCATATCTCTTTCTTTCTACAAATGTAGATATTGATATAAATATATTAGTAGTATGTAGAAATATTATTATTTATGCATTCAATTGTAATATACAAAAAAGTATAATAATATGTTTTGCAATAAAAAGGAATAAAGTTTTGTTTGTAGTCTATCTTTGCAAAGTATTTTATGAACTAAAGCAAATAAAGAAATGCAGCACTAGAAATAAGCCATAGTCATGGACTACTGCCAAATAACATTATATCTGTGTGCTGATCCCCAAGTTAATACAGTTTTTATTTTCCAGTGAAAAAGCAAGTTAAACATATTTCCATCCACCTACCTTTATCCTGGAGCACATGGTTACTTAAAACACAGGAAAGATTATAATATTTCTTAGTCTGAATTGTTGGAAAGAGTGGATTTGTGGCTGAAACAACATGAGAGGCCACCGACTTTGCTTGTGTTCCTTGATCTGTCCCATGACTCCAGTTTTCATGGGACTCCAGTTCCTGATATTAAGCTCTCCCAAGATGGAGAACCAAAGCAGGAGAGATTCAGTGATTTTACTTATTCCTGGCAAACAGAGAGCTCGGCTGGATCTGGTCAGAGAGAAGACGTGGGGAAAATTACAAGACTGCTTTTTTAAATAAACAATAAAACTGTGTTATAACCCATTTTTCAAAGACAATTGACACAAAGTTGCATATTCTTAATTAAGTACATTTTTAAAAAGAAGCTGTTTTGTTTGACTCTCTACCTAACACAGCACTCTGCCATTTAATCAAATTACTGTGGCAGAGAACATGGTGGTGCCCTTCAGTGAAAGTGCCAACATGAAATCCTTGAACATAAGAGGAGCAGCAATAGCCTGACTACTTGCACAAGATGGTTTGGACAAGCAGATGACCAGATGGAAGAGAGGAGAGGAAAACACTCCACTGCTGGCAAGCACCCAAAGCTTCTTGAACCTCATGTTCTCTTCCCTAATAAATATGTCATTTCAATACCAGCCATGGTAATGCAGTGATAACAGCAGGAGAATAACTCTGCTTATAATTGTGTGAGACATCCAGATATATTCCCCTGTCTCCCTGACTAATGTTTCCAACATGACTTGTTAGCTTCTGCAATGATCAAGCAGCTATTAAAGATAGAACCGTGTTAACCTTTTCAAAAATTAGAAGCGCATGACTGTAACTGGAACTACAATGGCTTCCCGGAGACCAGAGCCAGAGGGTGAAAGATCATCCTGCTGAGACATTAGGAAGGGACATATTATTTATTTAGTGTGTCTGAACCCCATATGGAGGATGTGGCCCCGGGCAAATGCCTCCTCCTTGCTGTGTGACTGCTCTAACCCATGTAGGCAGGTAAGCAGAAAGGTCCTGGATCAGCTTTTACAAGAGAGGTAAATTATTTCTCTATTTAGCTTCCCTCCCTGGAACAGAGTCCAGCAGATTGATCATGGAAAAAGAACTCTCAAAACTCCAAAATCAACCACATTTTTCTTCATTTTAAGTTGGACCCCAAACCATCTTAACCCTAAGGAACTTGTAAGAACCAACCCACCCATCACAGTTTGTTCACACTTGTGCCTTCAGTCACAGATCCATGAGTTAGACACTAACATAGCACTTAATATAAAACCCCTCAAGGGTGGCAGCAGGGCCATCATGTCATCCCACAAGCTGACAAACTAGAGGTGTTGGATATTCAGAAATTAACTTGTCTGATGATGCAGGTGAATGAAAAATCATCCTTGACATGCAAAAGCTGTAATAAAAAAAAACCCAGGTCTTTGTTTATTGATAATTATAATCTGTAGACTACCAGTGACAAGCAGGCAATAAATCCCAACTGGAAACAAGAATGACTGGCAGTCTAAAAATTCCCTAGAAGTCTACAATGAAAACCTTTCTGGATTTGTTTTCCTAAATAAACTTTTTACTCAAGTTATCAGAGATGCTGATGAAATAAAGCTCATAATAAAAATAGATAATAGCAGAATGAAAATTGCAGAAATGTAATATACAATCCCAGGCACATGGAATATTTATAAGGTCTGACTTCTATTAAGGTAGCATCTCAGTCGCATTTTTGAGATTTTAATATCTGCAGGTAATTCTCTGTCTTCCCACAAGGACTGGTAAAAAGATCATCTAAATGAGCATGTCCAAATTAACTGTTTCCCTCTCTCAAGGTTAGCAAACACAGCAAACCATTCCTTTGGGAAACTGGGTCTGCTGCCTGCTTTTGTTCAACAAAATGGAAAGAAGCAAAATCCATAAGGTAATACATGAAGGGCTAAGGTGCCTTGTGTGAAAATGTTTCATGGTTTAGGAGCTGCTGTTCTCTTTGACAGAGCTGAAATACAGCCCATAAAAATTCAGGCAACAAAAGAGTGGGGTAGGCAGTGATGAAAAGCGCCTGATTTAGAGGTAAAAGAGAGATTTCTTCCTGAACTTGGATCTTGGTGGTCATTTCCACCATGAGAAACTCACCCTAAATGGGCAGCGAATCTCACGGGGTCTCCTCCAGTGACACACAGCAGAAAACAAACAGTGCAGGCAATTTTTCCACCATTTCTCAGTTTATTCTTGTCATTTCATTAAGAAACAGAATAAACTTAAACAATTAAACAAAATCATTTTGAGATCGAGCCAAAAGTTCATTTCCTTGTAGCATCTTCTCACTTCAGCTGCTCTTCCCACCTTTAGCCATGAGACAAATAAATGTACATCTACCACGTTACACATGTTTCTCATCTTGCATCTCAATCAAGCCTTCAAAACTGCAGGACAAAACAGGTTTTTTTCTCTCATACCAGTGTGAGCAAGGCAGCCAAGGATATTATATTTTACATATGTTCTCTGATACTGGAGTATCAGAGTCCCATCTGCTCAATAAAATATTTGCTTATGAAAAGAAATGGAAAAATAATTAACTAGAAAAATCTCTTTAGTACTGTGGCATATATTTTTTTTCAAACATAAACTTTGTGAAGTCAGACATATTAAGAACAAAAAATCTATAAATCCCTCTGGTAATCAGCAATGAAATTAAAATCCAGGCAAAATTAAATTTGAAAATATTAATGTTCCTTTTCATATTTTGATGACAACTATAAACATAAAGCAATTTCGTGAATTTACAGCTTTAAAATGTAAACTGATACCCCACAATAGTGCAATTTTAGTCACAAAGAAATCAGTACTTTTTATTCTAATGTCCCCGCAGATAAATTTCTCATTCGTAATGAAACAGCTTTGAACTTCTCAACTACCATTTAAAAAACCAGTAAGTAATCTGTAACTGAAGCCCTGTTTTGTTTAAAATATGTGTAGCAGCACACTGATAGTAGTTGCATATCACCAAAGTATATGTCCCAGATACCTAAATGCAAAGTTTGGAGGATTCTTCTCCAAAACCGTTTTATAAAATTCCATGACTTAAACTGTGTATTTATTTTTCTCAGTCTTCTGAGCACTTTAGTGGCAATAACCTTGTTAAGCCTTTTGAAAAATCATTGAACAGCCTACAAAGACTCGGAGTTCACTGGAGGGTAGAAGAAAATGGGAATCCTGGTGGTCCAGCTGGAATACAGAGTCCTGGAGCAAACTGTGGGGAGTTGCAGAAATTAGGAATATCTTTCATCATTAGGTCTGCATACTGCACACACCACCCAAACCACACACACACGCGCAGCCGAAAAAGATGGAAAACTACAAAAGGAACAAGACAATGGTGAGAGAAAGGACATGAAGGAGGTGCTCAGACACTTCATGGAACTTGAACTGAAAGTCAAGTGGCAAGGGAGAATCCATGCTCTTTTCCTCAGTGCCATGACTGTAGTCACAATACCAGGGCTTTTCACAGTAAGATTAAATTTTCCCTTGCTCAGTGAAAACAGGAGCTCTTTATAAATAATGGAAATTATGTCCACACCTGTTTTCTCACGTAGAAGTTGTGCTAAGTTTTCCCTAGCCATTGTTTTCTCTTTGGCCTTCCTCTACAGAACATTTAGGGAAAATGGGCACTTTGTCTCTCCGTCTCTACTCTGTCTCTAAATCTTTTTCAAATTCTAATTATGCTTAAGGAACCTTAATGATCAGATCTCCACATTTCCGAAGTCAGAATTCTTTTGCTATTCTTACATAAAATGCAAATAAAATAGACCTACATTTTTCCATACATGTTTGGCCTATCTGCAGAATGTAATGCTAAAAGGACATTTTCAATCTATTTTCCTCAGTGGTTGTTTGGTTTTTTTGTTGTTTGTTTGTTTTTTTTTTTTTTCCAGAAATCAGTTCTCACAAAGAACAAAAGTGCGTAATAATCCACTCTCATGAATAAGCAGTCAAAACAATTAGGAGTGAACAATGACATTTTGTTACTTTAGATGTGACATAGTCATGCTGCAGACTAACAGATTTCAGGAAACTCTTTACAAGATTTTGGAATTTAAAGTCCTTTTTCCAATGAATTTATAGAAAAATGTGTATTAACTTTGCAGAAAGGGGTCTGGCCTCATGCCAGCTGCTGAGTGGGTGTGACAAGGAGAGGGGAGGAAACATCTCAGTCATGAGCTAACAAGGGCAGGGAGGAGTCAGAGCCTTGGTGCTGCCACTTGTTTTCAGTTAAATCCACTGATTCTTGGTAGCAAATGCGGGATTTTTCTGCACCTTGTGCAGAGGGAAAATGGACTGGAACAGGAGAGTCTTTGAGTGGTGAGTCCAACATCCCCAGCTCCCCAGGGCTTGCCTTGTGGCCAAGGATCAAAATGGAGCAACAGAAGACTGGCTTGATCCAAGAGCACTGGGTCTCAGCACTGCTTGGGCTTCCCCTTAAATCATGGAATCACAGAATGCTTTGTGTTAGAATCATCCAGCCACGCTGCCATGAGCAGGGACACCTTCTCTAGACCGGGTTGCCCTGTTCGAATTGGCACTGAACACTTTTAGAGATGGAGCATCCACGGCTTCTCCAGGCAACCTGTGCCAGGACCTCATCACCCTCACAGGGATCAATTCTTCCTAATATCCCATCCCACCCTGCCCTCCTTCAGCTTAAGGCTATTACCCCTTGTCCTGTCACTCCATGTCCTTGTGAAAAGTGCCTCTCCTGCTCGCTTGTAGCCCCTTCAGGCACTGGAAGGGTCTCTTAGGTCTCCCCAGAGCCTTCTCCAGTCTTTGGCAATTGCCTTGGAGCCAGCCTTGCCTTGTCTGGGGCTCCCTCATCAGCACCCAGGTTTCCAAAGTAATCAACACATTCTGAGTCCTGTTGAGAAGAAACATATGCAATACTCACCACTGACATCCGTACAAAAATATATTTAAATGCGGAATTATACGGCCATTAAATATTTAATATTAAGTAACCTGGGTGAATTTTAATATATTCTACTTGAAGTGAATACATAAGGTAATGATAAAGAGGTGAAAAGAAATGCAAAAGCTGGTTCATCTGAACGCATATAGCAATTTTCAGTTGTATTTTATATATGAACCTATGAAATGTTTACAGAAGAAATTAAATGTATAAAATGATTTATAGGTGGATTAAAAAGGCTTGCAATTTTTTTAGTTTCATACATCTTCAGGGAAATAGTTATAAATCTCTGTAACTTAAATTGCTTATCCAAGTTCTACAGAAACAGCATAAACAGAGCAAGCAATTATCTGTAATAAACTTTTTCTTTAATATTGTGGCATTCACGTTTTGGTAAAACTACATATCATAATTTATTTTGTGCTGTATTAGATTCTATTTGCTAGGCTCACATATTTTTTGCAATTCTGCAGAAACTGTCATCTTCCTGGTAGGGTGATCCAGTCATTAAGTGTTAATAAAATAATAATGCAACATAATCTGTCCTTCTGGAAATTAATTTATATACATATAACATTGTTTTTTCCATCATACACCACAGAATTTTCAAAACTCCAGAAAAATCCCTTTGTAAGTGTGGGTTTGGAGCAGTGGGAAATTCAGTTTTCATTATAGCCAGTGCTGACATTTGAAATGATAATTTGAGCAATGTTTCTTGGAGCTCAGGCATCAACTGTTAAGCTCAACAGAGGAGTCTGATGTTTTTTGTGACAGCCATCTAAAAGTGTTCGATTTGAAGTGGTGTCAGCTTTGTTGAAGAAAAGCTCCATAATAGTGGAAGATGTGGGATTTTTCAGAAAAGCAGCCTTTTGCCTCAATCTACATCCTAAAATACAAGTGTTACCATTTGCTTGGAGCAATGCCTGGAAATGGGAATCATGGCCCTGTGAGGCACAGAACAAAACTGATTAGCGGTGATCCAGGAGCAGGATGGGATCAGTGCTCTGGAGAGCAAAACCACTCAGACTGATCACAAGAGATACCGAGTATACTGCTTGTATATCGTGGTGTAAAAAATCCCCACAGTCTGCTTTGAATAAAGAAAAAGGCAATCTATAGAGATTTATTTCAATATAGACGGGGTGTCACACTATATGAGGGTTTCAAGGGAGAGGACACCTCCAAGTGGGATGGAGATGTGCTGGCATTGTTGTTGAAGACATGGAGTTTACAACTCTGTTTCTCACCTAAGGAAATTAAAGCCAGAAATGCAATTTCAATTCAGCATCGTGCCCCTCTGGCATGTTAATCTGTGCAGTGCCATCTCTACACAGTGTTTGCTTGTTGTTGTGCTCCAGGGCCTGAACTCTGTCTGTTAAACTTCATGCAAATTGCACCAATTTTGAGGTCGAGGGAGGGGTTTTGCCTTGAGCGACTGAAGCCTCAAGTCAGCGGCTCCACGGACACACACAAAGTCACTGCTGGCATGGGTGGAGGCACCTTCATGGAACCTTCATGGCAGAAGGCTGATTTTCCCAAGAGCCCTGGGTTCTCTCTTGTCACCTCCATTGTCCATGACACAGGAGTGTCCACCTGTCGCCATCCCAGTTTACATCTGCAATGAAGAAAAGAAAAAATCTCCCTGCTTGAAACTAATGGATCAGACTTTTATATTTAAGAGGTCCCTCTGGCTGAGTCAATTTCTGTCTTCTACCCATGTTCAGAAGCCTCAGAACAGTGGTAAGGTTTCCAGGTGTTCTGAAAACAGAAGAATCAACTGACCACTCAACTTGATTCGCTTATTCTTATTCTAAGTTTAAAAAAAAAGAAAGAACTACATAATTTTTATTGCAAACATCTTCCATGCCTGCTTACCTTTGGGTTTAATCTTTCAAATCCTACTATTAGCAGCAAGGGCCAGATTCAAATAACAAGCTGATCTCTTTAAAGAAAACTGCTTCTGTCTTGTGCAGTCTCTGTGAATTCCTGGGATTAATAATATTTTGGTAAGCCCTATTTTCAAACAGTGAAATGATTAAACTTGGGATGGCTACATGGGTAAGGCAGATGGTTAAAGCCATGACGCTCTTACCTTGGTGCTCTCTGTTTCACCACCTTTAAAGGCTGATCCAACCCATGTTAAAAATATATCTGAAACATCAGGAGTAGCTTAGGCTGCATAGCCTCGATGGTTTCCATCCCTGGGGGGATCCCTCAGGTTGCCCCTTTGTAGGATGCTGCTGACAACATGACAGCTATTGAATTACCAGGGTTTTCTGTCAAATACATTATGCTAATCCAATAGCAGCCTCTCCTGAAGGTGGGTGACATGAATTTTTCTCTGAAGGAGGGTTTTTTTCCTTAACTGAATGGATGACGGCTCTCCTATACAAAACAGCTAAATTTCAGTGATGTAAATCCCACCCTGAGTCTGTGCACAAAACAAGGGAAACTTTTAGGGCTAAGAGACAGTGAACAGTCCTTTTAGAAGGCAGAGATGCCATATGAATCACAATTCTATTCTGTCAGTGGAAGAGCATTTTCTCCAAACAGGCGCTCCATCTTTAATTTCTCAGAGAGGATCCTCAGGAAAGGAAAATACCAGAAAAATACCTTCAAAAGACAAGCCAGGAACCAAATCTTAGACGGCGACTGGTTAATAAAAATCTGTAAAAGCTCTGTTTTTACAGTACATTACAATCTTCCTCTCACCCACTCTGCAATGCTGAGCACTTTCGTATTTCTCCCAAACTAAGGTCATGGTCCCTTGTCCCCTGTTACCAGCCCTCCCTGCACCGATGTGCCAGCTCCCTTCTCTGCCACAAAGTGATTAATACAATTAGGTTGAATTATGGGCTCTTCTATCTGGCCTACATTAGGTTGAATTTTGTTCTTCCTGTCAGACTGACAAAGAGACTCTGGCTTGAAAGTCTCTCTGTTTTCTAATTATATTAGTTGTTTTAATAAGGGATATTAGCTTTCCTTATAAAAGATATTTCTCTTCTAATGTTAAGTACTGCATTCACTCATAGTAACATTGTCAGTATTTCATTAGCTCAATTCCCCCAGACTAAGAGAAGGGCACATGGGAAAATGTCGTTTGGATATCACTTCCCTCACCCTCCTTCCTTAGCTGAGCTGGGTGCCTGCTTTGCTGCCAGGGAATATCATACTATCAGAGTTTGGGTGCCATCAGCCTGACCTGATGTCTGGTCTGTTTGCCAAGTCTGGCCGTCTCTGGAGGTCCCTGACCCAGCTCTGATGGACTGAGTCCTGTTCAGAGGTTGAGCTGGGGAGGTCTCACCAGCGCTGGTTCTTCTCCGCTCTCCTCCTGCACAAGGGCTTTACTCTGCACCTCAGCGAGACGCAGGCTTCCATCAAAGCATCCTCCACCAACACAGAGGGGCCAGGAGCAGAGAAAGAGCTCCTTGATATGAAACAGCAGAATCTCTTTTTACTCCACTCCTCAGTCTGTTCTGACTTCTTTTAGGCAGGGCGAGTGCTGCTGTTTTTACCGCAAATGCTCTGTACAGAAAGTACCTGTACATTAAACCATTTCTGTGACCATGTTTGACTTTCACTCTGCAAATAAATGGGAGTAGATAGCTCCTCTCCCTCAGGAGCTGCTGAAAATTGAGAGTCGCTGGGACATGCAGATGAAACATCCCTTTCTCCCCACCAAGATGTGAAAGCAGAGAGCTCCTTACCCTTCCGAGTTTCAGGCCAAGGGGCTTCGACACACACAGAGCAAACGGGAAGATGTGTGATTAGGTAACTTCCAAACTTCAGAAACATTTTCATTTCAAATTCTGACTTCCTGCCATGCACATATTCTTCTGTAAGCAGACTCCGAGGCAATTGATTAACAGCTCTGGAGGAGTGATATCTGCAGAATCTGTTTTTCAGCTTTTGACAGCCGAGCAGGGCTAATGTTGCTGTTTCAGTGTCATCCTAGAGCGATGTATACTCTGTATATTCAATGAAGTGTCCTTTGAAGGTGCAAATAAAACAGCTTATCTGAGGCAAAAAGCTAAAAAAAAAAAGTTAATATTTTAGATCATTTATCAGCATAAAGGAAAAAAAAAGTGAGAAAAAAAGATAGACCAGATTTTCTAAAGATTTTTAAGCACAATCAACTGGAAGTTTTAACCTGTGTTTCTTTCTGACTCTACTTAAGTAAATATTTTAATAGAATGCATTACAACACTTAGACACACACAAATCTAAGCAGAGCACTTGAAGTATTTTAATTTCTTAAAATAAAAAATTAAAAAACAACAGTGAAGATGGTTCTACAGCCTTGAAAGCTTAAAAAAACCCCTCAGACAGACCTAAGCTCTGAAATGAGGGGTTTTAAAGAAATGCTCTAAGTATTATATAAGGCAAAGTTATAGAGGTGCTCAGGGAAGAAATAAAGGGATTTTTGATCACATTAGGGATTTAAAATGAATCATGGAAGTCTTAACATTGTTCTTGAACTTTCCCAGAACAGAGGTCTTCCTTTAGATGAATGTTACAAGGAGGGTGGAAGAAGAAGCTAGAGTAAAGTAGGATTGACATGCATGATGAATTACAGTTCATTAATCCAATTAATGAGTAATTCCAGAGGCTTTAATCCCAGATAAAGCTCTTTATCATAGCTCTGCTATGTGGCTAGTTCTGCACTAACTAAGAGCCCATCAGCAAATCCATTGCAAGCCTCTGTTATATGAAGCCTGCCATGCACTGCTAGAGCTTTCTTGGAAAAATTTTGTCCAAAGCAATAATGAGAAATACAGAGAAAGAAGCAGTCTCTACACTCATTGGACTGGATGCACATGACAGAAGATTTCAAGGTACATTTAAAAAGACATAGGCCAAGTGAAAGTAACGTCAAATATTGATAAGAGTTCTTGGGTTAGAAAGCATTTCTGATGTCATCTGTGTTCAGGATTTCCTCATGCATATCCCACTGACTGATGGGAGCCAATGAAGTATAATGAGGTTTTGAAAACTATCTCTCTTCCATTTTCACTCTCTTTAATTTTTTTGGTAGCACTGCCTAAAAGTATGATCTCTGCATGGTTCAGAAATACAATCCCTCCTCTGCAACTCTCACATGCAAGGAGAGAAGAGATAAAGAAAGGGAATATGGGAATAATATGAGTTTACACACTGGTTACCCTCATTCTCTGCAGACAGCCCAGCAGAACAGAGCACATAAGAGGGAGTTAAGTGTGAGACAAGCATCTGAACTTCTAATGGGTGTCTAAGAAGGTCAAACAACGGATTAAAATTTGTACAGCAGAAAAAAAGAGTGTATCATGACTTCTCGGAAAACCAGGAACACTTTCTGTTTAAGAAGACACTTCAAATTCCTACCTAATGTCCCTGTCAGAGCAGCCCTTCTTCCTCCCAGCAGTTGGTCGGCTCAAATATTTATTCACCCACTGTGGTGGGACTAACAGCTGGGCCTTCACTGAGACCCTTTTGAAAACTCTCCTGTTGACAGCTCTGGATACTGCTGTGCAGTGATTTTGTTTTGGGAAGAATTGGCTACTCAACACTAGGACCATAAATTAATTTATTTTAATGCCAGAGGAGACTTGCCCATGAGATCCCATGCAGCAGGCTCAGAGGTTCCCCCCAGCTGCTTTGAGCAGCAATGTCAAATTGTCTTCTGCATTCTCAGTAAAAGCTGCATGAGCGAGGCACAGGATCCTGCTATGATGACTATTTAAGTAAAAGTGCCTCCCTTCTGATGTTGCCAAAATGCCAGTTGTGGGATGAAGACAGTTCACACCCAATTACACACAGTGATGGATTCATATTTCTTGATCAATGGCTTTGAAGCCCTCTGGAACAACACTGCACAATGACCCCTCATCTTAAAGCCCAAATAAGATGATTAGTGACATGCAGAAGCAGGAATCAGAATTTCATGCGTGCCAGAGCTAGTTCTGACCAGTCTGCCTGAAACAGTGCTCCTGAACTGGAAGAAATTGCAATCACTCCAGCACAGAGGAAGGGTTTGATGGAAACAAAGAGATTATTGGAGCAGGAACACAATTGTCTCAAAAGTACTCCCATTTAGCAAAAGCAACATCACAATTTGAAATCTAAGGCTGAGTACATGTGCCATCTATTGATAGAACTTCAGATTTCGGGAGCTTGGAAATACGATGGAAAATGGGAGCTTTGATGAGGACTCAATACACTTCAGTGTGGCAAAGCATATTATTACAGCTGATTGGTCTTTCCTTACACGTGTGACTCAGGGTCACAGAAGTGTGTGGTCTTTAAAATGGTCTTCGATCCTATTAAAGCCTCATGGTCTCTGCATGAAATCCCTAAAAATTCATTCTAGATCATCCAAAGGGTGCTGTGTTTCATCCTTCAGAAAACACAGCAGCCTCTAGAAAGGAAATGGATTTGATCCACACGTCCTGGTCTTGTTGTATAACTATGATCACAACTGTGTGATGCCTACCCAGGAGAAACAGCACTTGGATCAGTACTTGACTAAAGGAAAGGGAGGAAGAAGAGGAGGAACTCACCTGTGCAAACCCATGAGGAAGAGCAGATGTTCCCTGGGAGCATTTCTGTGTGGCAGGAGCCGCCGTTGGTGCTGGCAGATTTTCTGTGGCCCACTTTCTCCCTCTTTCTGGAGGTGCCTGCCAAGAAATCAAACACAAACTAAAAAGGATAAAAGCACAAGATTAAGACAGAAATGGAAAGAAGAAAAATCACCAAAATTGTGGGAAGAAACCCATCATGCTATTGGTCTTCCAAATGCTTTTAAAGATAAATAAGCATTTAGATATGTTTTCTTGCACTTTTGAAACTTCTGTGGTAAAAGCTGCAAACAGTTAACCTGAAAGAAGCACAACAAATCCACCCTGTTCAGATGTTCTGATATGCTACTGCTTGTAAGCTCCCTTAAAAAATGTCTTTTGCAACTAAAAAGCTTGCCACATGTTTGTAAATGGGAAATTGAAGATAGGAAATCCTGAATAAAGTCAAGCTACTGGATATTTACATTCAAAGTGCTTTGCAACTATCAGTCAATTACCTCAGCGTGTTTTCTGGCTGTCTCCAATCTGGCTGAAAAATGCAAACTCACGACTTCTCTGTGAGATAGGTGTTATTAACCTGATTTTCAGAGCACCAGGCTGAGACAGAGGAGAAGTGGGTGGCTCACCCTGCGTCACAGTGGTGCTGGTGGCAGAGCTGGGAATGGACCAGTTTGTTTTAACACATTTCCACCTCAGGATTTTGTAAGCCTCCATCATAGAGATAAATTGAAATTTTAGTATCACAGGGCAAAATATGCCTCCTGCTACTCACATAACCCATTTTTCTTCTTATGCTAATTATAATATAAATATTCCTTCTTAATGAAATCCTACTTTTATGTCAGTGTTTCCCTTCATCGCTGTCTCCCCACTGCTTCAGGACAGGAATCTCTGTATTCTTCTAACTAGATTCTATTTTTATTTATTTTTTAGGCAAGATGAGGATGAGCAGTGGGAGGACAGAGGAATGGTCTGGTGGTATTTCCCAGTATCAATTGTCAGCATACAGGGCAAAATGGGATGTACATATCCAGATTTCTCTGTTTGCCTTGCTGGCAGATTGTATGATTCCTCTTTATTGTCTCTTGGCTTTTTCCCTTAAAAACAACCAACCAACCTTTAGTTCCTCAGGGAAGGACATGGAATGTTGTTTACATCCAATAAGGAATCCATTCTGGAACACTCATTTTTAATCTGATTTTGGTCATAAAAACACCACTTCTCCTCTACGAGCCGTCATTCTGTCTGCTCTTGCTACTAAAGCATTGTACGTGTTCTTTGCTGTGTATAGTTAAATCATGTATTATTTATGACATTTTTTTCCCGTGACAGTTCACTTTGGGCCCAGGCAAAAGTGTTTTGGAATCAGAGGAAGATTAGGTGTTCTGTATTCATTATCAGAGGGAACTACTGCACTTTTTTCTCCCCACCATCCAAGGAATTTTCTGCATCGCCCGTCCAAACTCCAGGCAAGTCTCCTCTAATGGAAGGTTTTAAATAGTTAAATAAAATGGATTTAAACTTTGCAGTCGTTAGAGTAGCTCCTAATACATGACACATCATTTTTTCTTGAACACCATGGTGATGTGAGTCTCCTGTTAAAGCCTAAAGATGGAATAATTGAATGTGTATAAGTGACCTTGAAAGTCATATCTTTCTGAGAGTCAATAGGGGCTCTGCACATTAATTAGTGTTTTTCAGATTCTACTCTTAATATTTACCAAAGCAGAAAAGCTTTCCCTCAGCCAGTCAAGGGCAGGACTGCATAGCCTGTGATTGTTGACATATTCGCCTTTATCATGATTTCTTTTATATTTGATTTAATTTGCAAACATACATTTAATATTTTGTTAAAGAAAGCTCTATTGAAACTATATCTTTATTATAGCTTCATCTGAAAACATGCCTATGAATAACAGATTTGATTGCAAGCACTATAGGGCAGCTATATGACAGAAATGTAATGAAAAGGACACAAAAATATAATTCATTAGACAGGACATTAACTCAGAGGTCGTAAATGCAACTAGTTAAATTTTATCAATCATCATCATAACCAAATCCTGATTTTAGAATGACTTCCAAAAAAATTTTTGTTTTCATTGCATTTAATTAAAAAAGAAAAAATATTGGTTAAGCTTTACATTTATCCTCTTCTTCTGAATCAGAGAAGAGTGAAATGTCTGACAAATGCCAATACATATCAAAGAGACAATTTTAACAGCACTATCTATTTTATTGCTAAATTATTTCAGAAGTGTCATAGTCAGGAACACTGGAGACTAGACTAGACAAGACACTGAGGAAACAAAAGACAAAGCAATCCTGTGCTAATAGAAAAGTGAACAGAATGAATGTCTTCCATTTTCTTTGGTTTTCTGCTTGGCCTGTAAGTTATTGTAATCAAAGGACAGACAGAATTTTTTGTTAAGATTTTGCTGGCTCTTTCAATATTATTTTATTAAATGATGGTGTGATTAGACTTTTACGAATCATAAACAAAGTAAATAATTTTAAATAAGGCACTTTAATATTTTTGTTCTTAACCTAGATGAAGGTTGATTTTATGTGTATTTGTTGACTTTGAAGACAAATAACCTTGCCGGGGTTGCCTAATTGCCAACCATTACCATATGTGCTTCCAGAGTTTGGAATATGCACTTGTGTTCGTAAAGGTAACTCAAGCCAGAGTCAACTCTCCATACACAGCCAAATTTTGATTTTCTGGTAGAATTTTCCTGCCTGCCTCTTCTGGGGGCTTGGATGAAATGCACTGATTCAGTGCCAGCAGATGAAATAGGAATTCCAGCTGTGAAGGACTCCTGCAATGCAACCATCTCCCTGCACAGCTGGCTCTGTGTGAGCTCTGAGTGTGAGCAGCAGGACGAGGGGAATCCAGAAACGTCTGTTGGAGGAACATCTGGAGGTCACCTGCTCCAGCCTGCTTGAAGAGAATGATCACCAAGACCAGAAATAACAGGAATGTGCAGGATGATCACCAAGATCAGGTATGGCCAAGAACAGGAATGACTCTATGTCCTCCTGCCCAGACTGTGCAGTCAACACTGGATTGCTGAGAGCAAGGATGCAGAAGAAAGAAAACATTTCCAGCCTCCTTCCCTCTCATGTTACAGCTGAGAATTTAAGCCTCTTGCAATGAGCTAAGTGCAGCGTTCATATAAATCATGTCTTTTGCCCACTAATCAGCTGCATTAAAATTAATAAAAATGTAAAGAGAAGATCTTAGATTAATTAGCAATTGAGTACAGACTACACTTTTATTATCTGTAGATTTTAGGCAGTAGCAAGAAGATCTCTTTAGAGCACAGCACACAGCCAAAAAGCAAAGACATGCATCTATAAATCTCATAAATTGATATTGCACTCTGTATATATACAGAATTTCTGCTTGCATCTACTACGCATTACAGTGCTGAACAAAATTGCTGTTCCAAAATCATTCTTTGCAATTCACCTTTCCAGAAAATACTGCTATAAGCCATGTCCAGTTTTCACCCTGGGTCTGTGTTGCCTCTAATTTTCCAGTTTGCTTGAATGAAACAGAAGAAGGTCAAGTGACTGGTCCAAAATTCCAGAGCCAATCCAAGGCTCAGCTGGGTACCAGGGCTTGCTTACACCACACAATCTCCTTGCACCACACAGCATCCCACAGGGCAATGACAGAAGAGGATAATGAGATTGCCAGTTATTTTTCTCCATCAAATAAAGTGAGATTGCCAGTTATTTTTCTCTATGATGTAGTATTTCTTATATTCTAGTTTTAATTTAGAAACCTTCTAAGCTGAGGCTGCTACACAGACTTAAAAGAGGAAACACCACAGAAGTACTCAAAGTAATAAGCGGTACCCAACCCTTTATCATGATCTGCTTCTCACAGCTACATTTGTTTTGCAGTCTTCCTGATCTGAATTTGTGACATTGAGTTCTTGGATGAAGCACTGCAGAAGGGATTTTGAAAGCACACTGACAAAGGGATGGAGAGCTGGAGTCTGTTCCCACAAAATCAGCAATAAAATTGACTTCAATAAGCTCAGGGTGAGGTCGGGAATGACTCAATGCAGCAGTGCACCACTGGTGCCAGTGACCTGTTTCAGTGGGCTTGAAAGCCACTTTTTGAGGCAGTCAGACTCCATCCTGCTTTGCCATCAAACTGGGGTCAGACAGAGCCGGTGGAGGCTGGAAGATCTGACACTGAGAACATCTAAATTCCTTTGTAGGCTGATCACATTTTTCAAATGCAAACATTGAGGCACTTTGGAAATGAATTGCATATGAGAAATTTAAATAAATTAAGAGCTGTAACTTACCGGTATCCCAGCATTTTTTAATGTAATTAATAGCATATCAAATGGATTGCTCTTCTAAGATAGCCGAATTATCAGAGATGGCTCTTATCTACTACAAATACTCTTTTGTTACGTGCTGGGTTTTCTGAAGGTCGGCCATGCTGTGATGTGAGTGACTGTTGCAAATATCACAGAGTCCTATCTCGTACTGTTCCTGTTATTATTCTAAGAATTGTATGAATACTCAACCCTTGACTCTTAGTTTTGACAAAAAAAGCATGGTGTGTCCCCGACACTGAAACAACAGTTGCATGGGGAAAACCAGAGAAGTGGGTTGGTGGTTTTTTTCTCCATTTATTGAAACCATAGGGTGAAATGACAGTTTGAGAGGTTAAATCCCAGTCTGAGTTACAAGTCAAGTTAAACAAGGAAAAATTTTGCTTTGATGAGTCAGATTTAAGAATGTTGCTGTAATGAAGGATAATTATGATGATGGAAATTAAGGACAGAATTATGATAATTGAAAAGTCAGTTGTGGAAGATATTAAAAGACCCTGGAGTTCTGGGGCTGTTAAACATTGCCATTAAAATCCTGGTAATTAGAAATACTTGACAAAGGGTGGGTGAACATTTAGTAGAACAAAACCTTGAGTATTACTTTCTGATAATCCTGTTAAATTGCACACTGTATTACATGTTTATGTCTTCTGTGACTGAGACTGCTTGATGGCATGGTTGCTTTCCAGCGTCTAAACCTTCCATCTTACTCTTTTGGAAATAGATTTAAATGGGGGAAAAACAAAGAGAGAGAAGAGAAAATACCAGAAAACCTCTTGCACTTCATCCCACTGCTCTAATCAAGCACAGACAAGATATATAAAGATCTAATTCCCATGAAAACTGGCTTGTGACCCCGTTCTTGGTACTGTACAACTGAAATATCCCAGTTCCTCTGCAGCTGTCTAAAGTTCATTTCAGGGATGTAAGGTATGCATTATTCCACTCTCTTTGGTGAATTTTTTTGGGTGCTTTTTCTCTAAGTAAGGGAACTGCTTATATTTTCTACCTTGAGAGATCTCCTTTATTTATCTGTCCTTGGATTACAAGAAAAGCTTCTTCTGATCATCTGTGTAGAGATCAAGTGAAAGGTCATCCAAAAAAACAGGAACATGTAAGATTCAAAGGTAATTTTCATAGTGGTGGGTGCCAGAATGGTTAGGTAAGACTTGATTTGTTTAGGAATTATTTTCAACCATTGAAAATGAAGTGGTTTGAGTCCTGGAACACAAAGAAGAAAGAAATTGCTAGACTCTTCCTAGTTGAGCCAATTTAGAAAAATTTTCCACTTGACCAGCAACTAGTTCCTATTGCCATAGGGTCCAACCCTACAAAGCCATAGTCCCAGCAGCCCCAGTGAAGAGTCCTGGTGCCCACAGCAACATTCTGAAGTGTGAAGTATTTCTGCACGTCCCCAGCTCCCATCCTGGCACTGCTGGGGACAGGGATCAGCTGAGCACGACTGATCCTGCTCATGTCACCATGATTTTAACTCCACATTACAAACCTTGTTTCCCCCACAAGGAGCACCTTCTCCCTGAGTGACACGTCTTTAATGTGCTGATTTATCATTGTCAGATACGGGATTTTTATTGCTGAATTTTGAATACTGTATTTAAGGCTTTTTTTTTTTTTTTTGATTGCAGATATTTTACATATAAATTTGCTTATATTACAAAAAATATACTCTGTAGTTCTCGAGCAGCCTCGTTGTCATGTCTCTCACATTTTGATACCTCACTGTGCATGGCTGAGTGGGTGGGATAACTGCAACCCAGGCTACAGCTCTGCAGTACCAACCTTGCTCAGGTATGGCCTGTGCTGCTTGAGGAAACACACTTAAAACTGAATTTTGTGTCCCACTCTCAAATTTCAGCTGTATCTGAACTGTGGGTGACTCAAAATTCTGATATTTTTGAGTCCCCACCAGGGCCAGAATCCCCGAGGCTGCAACGTTCTGCCTGCTCTGTACAACCTGGCTGCAGTGATGGAGCTCAGGGAAAGCAAGCTGCAGGTGAGCAATATCTCTGACACAGAGCAATATTAAAAAAAGAGAGGTTTGGTCTTAAAAATTTGTTACATAATATTCAATATTTGTAATCAGTTATTGCTTTCTCAGCACTCTAATATAGAGTCGCTGAGACCTAAACAGGTATGACAAATTTCTGCTCCTACTGGCATCAGAAAAATTACCTGCATCATGTTCCAGACTTTGGGTTCATATAAAGTATTCATGAAGATACACGCCAGCTAAATAAACACATGCAGCAGCTCCTAAAGTCTGCACTGAAACACGCCATTCCTCACACATCTGGAAAGCCTCCAGGTATTGTGTCAGGCCACAACTGATTGAACATTAGCAATTCAGCCAACACATTTTTCCAGCTGCCTTTGGATGACCATTCCCAGCATTGAAGCATGTCAGGCTTCAATGGCTTAGAATAGTTCTTAAAGTAAGCAAAAGTCTAAGTACAACTTAAGAGAGTAGAGAGAGACTCCACCCTAAAAATGCTATTTCCCCTCTCTAGCTCCTGTCCAAAGGCACAAATGCCCTCAAATGTGAGATGGGGTTTACTACTCCCTCAGGGGATCTCAGTCCATGGCAGACAAACAGCCAGATGAGATGGTGTTTGTAGATGTGCCTGCAGCTTAAGAGGGAAAAGGACACAATACAAACTGCAAAAAAGGGATGCAAGAGAGTCAGCAAATCTAATGAAGTATCTGCTCAGGAGGGGTAAAAACAGAGCAGAATGAAATGTTACAAGAACTGAAAAAGAAGAAAAGAGTTTATTGCTGGTAAAGATGATGAGTAATTGGGTTATCCCACATAAGCTATGGAAAAGGCTGGAAATCCCAGGAGGTAATGATAC
Organism: Callaeas wilsoni; assembly: GCA_013398955.1. Classification (NCBI taxonomy): domain Eukaryota; kingdom Metazoa; phylum Chordata; class Aves; order Passeriformes; family Callaeidae; genus Callaeas; species Callaeas wilsoni. Next base: position 85,048 of record VWPU01006181.1, read on the forward strand.
CACGAGACCATAGCTCAAATGCTGCTTGTAGCTGATTGAAATTTCTAGCAAAGAGATCTTTCAAGGAGTTATTTCTTCCTGATAGTGAGAAGGCAATCTTCCTCCTGTCACCAGCATTTTAACCAAGACAGTTGTAAGAATGCTTAATTTAATATATTATAGAATCTAGTTCCAACCCCTCTGCCGTGGGCAAGGACACCCTCCTCTAGACCAGGTTTCTTAACACCTCATCAACCTGGTCTTGAACACTTCCAGCGATGGGGCAGCCACAGCTTCTCTGGGCCACCTGTGCCAGGGCCTCAGCACCCTCACAAGGAAGAATTTCTTCCTAATATCCAATCTAACCCTGCCCTCTGGCAGTCTGAAGCCATTCTCCCTTGTCCTGTCACTCCCTGCCCCTGCAAAAAGTCCCTCTCCAGCCTTCTTGTAAGTCCCCTTTGGGTACTAGAAGGTTGATATATATCAGTAACATTTATGTCTACAAGAAAGAATATCAGGATGCTGCAGGAAATAACCTGTAAATGCAATAGTGTGAGCTGTGAAATCCTGAAGCAACTTTTCCCGTAGTTGTTCCGTGCAGCCTGGCTGCTTCCCAGGGAGCTCAGAGCAAAGTTGTTGAAATAATACCACCATCTGCTGGGCAGCTGGATAATTCAGGGAGTGGAGAGCTCCTTTGGAGACGAAAGTGTGTGTGACTCCCAGCCACTGCGTCTCTGGTACACACTAGAACACGCCTGGTAAGCCCTCATCACGTAATTCTTAATTATTTCTATTATTGATGCCGACTGATGCCTTTCCAGGCTGCTTGTCGCGTAAGACACAGCTAAATAGATACATAGCAAAACATGTCTGCCCTACACGACATGAGGAGGGAATGGGGGAACATTTTTCACAGTATTCCTGCATGGGGAGCAGCACCCCTACAGCAGCTGTGCCCTGTAAAAGGTATGTGGATTTAATTCCCATCAGGACTGATATCATTTGCTCTCCCGGATCTGTTGCTAGGTCACGTGCAGCTGCTCACATCAAGCCTGGGAAGCAGAAACCCAGAAATAGCAACGTCCACTGACAAGTTGAGATGCTTGCCATGGCCAGATGTGGGGAACAGCATGTCACAAAAACCCAGGAGTGATTCTTGCAGGAATGAGAAATGCAGCAGGATCACTTGCTGTTGGATGTATCGGGCTTGCTGTAGCCTCCACCCAGGCTTATTTCTGACACGAGTATTTTCCAGGGAGGATGTGAGGTGTCTGTGACACATCGGTGGCATCTGCAGAAATGAGCTCAAAAGCCACAAGGCTGCCAGCTCAGCTAACGTGGGAAAGGCTCGTCATCTTCTCAGCCTGAGGCACAAGCAGGGACGATGTGGCTGGTACTGCACGAAGCTTTTCCCCCACCCCACCAAATGACAGAGGCTTGGTAACAGTTGGATCAGTAGAGAAAAGCTTTCACAGGAACCAGAAAAAAGGCTAAAGCATGTGCCTGTTAATGTGGGGAGACAATCTGCTGCGGTCCCTCGAATGGAGATGAGTGACAGCCCTCGTGTGAAAAGTCAGGGAGCTTTCCTCCTTCCGCAGAGGAAGAATTGCTGGAGTTACACAAGACCTGCCCCCACTCCATCAGCCCATTGATTTTTTACGAAGTCGTAAAAGCTGTGACGCCTCCAGCTATTTCAGACCCCCATAGGGGAAAAGAAAAATAGGATGGAGTAATTCAACCTCCTGAACCTCCTGCAGGGTGCTACTAAAATTTAAAATGCTTCCCTTTTTGGAAAGAGATGCCCAGAGGAGACAAAATCTGCTACCTGAGCTGCAAAGGTTTGCCTGGAGGCAGGACAGTGCCACACTCAATGAAACACTGCTGGGTGAGGATGGTGAGGCTGGAGGAAGAACCTGGCCATTTTGTTATGGAATACGTGAGATGGGGGGAATATGTGAGGATGCAAAGGCTGAGGGAAGACACAAGCTCAGGCCAGGTCCTGTAGTAGTGTGGGCACGGGTGTGGCTGCAGCAGCCCTTCCTCCTGGAATGATCAGTAAAAAAAAAAACCCACACTTCCTGGGAATATTTAAGTTGCTGAGGGGTTTTTTTGGGGTTTTTTNCAAAAAAAAAGACTCCCTGGGAATATTTAAGTTGCCTTATTTTTTTTTTTTTCTGTGTGGCTTTTAGATTAGATCCTGTTTAGTGTTAATGTATATCTTCGCAGCTGTTGGTAAATCCCTAGCCTCAGGAATTTACTTTGCCCCTCATAAAAAGAAACAAAACCCCTTCCTTCTAATATATTTATTCACTTATATATACTTATAAATGAAAATGAATAGCATCAGATAGCCAAGGTGCAACTTTTCCATCAGTAGCAGGAGCATCAGTAGGTCCTGTGAATTTATAATGATTAAATGCCATTGGTGTCTGTCACACATGAATGAAGCTGTACCAGGAGCTATCTTATCCAGAAAGGACCTGGCTGACAATTTTTTTATGTGTTTTTTTTTTTTTTTAAACCTGGTGCCTATCCCCCAGCTATCCTCTGGTTCATGCCAAGATATCACCACATGAGATGCACCTGCTCCAGCACAGGTTCTAAAACAATGCAGAGAATGTGGGCAGAAAGGTTGCACGAAACGGAAGAGTTCATCAAAACTGTCAAGGAATTATTTTCCTTGAGACAGCTGAGAGCAATCCCATTATTTAATATCATAATGCCAAATTATGGGAGAGATTATTGTAACATTGCCAAAATACTAACAAAATAAAGCGGAGAGAGGATATTTTCAGTCCAGCTGTGGAATGACCACATCTGAGCAGTCCTGTGAGTATTTTTGATCTGAATGACCTTCAGGCTGTGACCTTCAGTCTCTGTTTATTATATCTGTAAATAAATTCAGGGTGCTGCTTCTCCTGGTGCAACTGCTTCAGAGAACATCACATGGAGGAAGGAAATATATTTAAATGCAGTATTACAACTGGGTCATCTGAGACGGTTCTGTGTGCTTTGCAAGAGCTTTCTTGCAAATACCAAGTGCCAGAATTTTTTTTCCATATTTTCACTCTCCTGTTTTTTGATTTGAAGCATCCTGTTTATTTTTGAAGTGTCAGTTTAGCTGTGCCATGTTTTGCATGATCATCAAGGCATGCTGCTTTAGTTAACCCAGGAAAACACTGTTTTCTGGGAATGCAAACACTAATAAAGCTATTGGTGCAATAAACTATTTTCTTTTGCATGGAGATCACGTGCTTACTTCAGAAAAGACAATACAACATATATTGTGAGTCCATTAACAGCAATAACAAATCTTTTCTGGCTCTAGAGGAAGAATTAATTATTTACATGTTTCTCATTAACTTTTTACCTACTGTTAACAGTAGGTTTTTAAAAAAAAATCCTTTCTGTTTGTGATCAAAGTTTTCAACAAGCCTATCTACAAGCAGCATATTTAGCCATTTTAAATTATTTGCAGTCTGCCACAAAATGACATTAGCAATTTGTAGGCACTGCTGAAATGCTGCAGGTATTCCAGAAATTCCTCACAAGTCTTTTTGAGGGGCCAATGCCTTCATCTACTGCCCTTGACGTGCTGTTGGATGTTGTGCAAATGTTAAAATACCACCAATATCTTGTATTCACCTTGCAAAATAATAACAAACCTCATGAGATTCTTGAAGCTGCCTGTAGACACATCCATGGATCTGGTGGTCATGTATTTCTCTGGAGTTTAATCTCTGCTTTAGCACCTCCTGGTAGAACAGGTAGTGGAATCTAGGCCAACAGAAAATGGGTTCATACTGCTATTTTAGGGGAAAAAATTGCAAGTTTTTTCCAGCTAAACCTAGAGTCAGTTTTGGTAAGACAGTCTCAGAGACACTTGTGATAAAATGACCTTCACATTTCATCTGAAAATCTCATAGAATCATTAAAATTCTCGGTAGTTTCAGCCAAAAAAATGGACCAAATTATATTGTCTTTTGGTACCATTTTGACTCAGATCCTAAAACACAAAGCAAGCCAGAACTTACCCAAATATATTTCTATTTATTCTTTGATTTAATGAACCACTTAGACCCTCATGTCTCTGAGAGTTCATGCAACTGATTTTTTTACTAATTGGTTTGCCTTCTAAATAATTCAAATTAAAAAAAAATACAAAACACAACAATAGAGAAGGTTAATATAATGGGAATTAGATTCTTAGATTTACTGATTCACACCAGAAAAGGAAGCATGCCTTTCCAAACTGGCTGTTGCCATTCCTTTGCATCACTGCAGTGCCTGATTCCCCAAATCCTCATCTCCAGTGCCTGGCTCTGCAGGGCCAGGAGCATCCTCACTCAGGGGCAGCGAGGTGGGGTTTATCCAAAGGCTGAAAATGTGCCTGATGCAACAGTTCCTGCTCCATGAAAAGCCAATTTCTGCTCTGTGACCCACTCCAAACCCGAGGAAGCATTTGCGATGTGACAAGCCAGACTGTTCATTTTGTCAGGCATTGCCCAGCACCAGCTGCTCCTGAGGAAAGTTCAGCAAACTTGATAATGAGCACTGGGGGAATAACAGAAGTTTCCTCCTCAGCTGAACAGTAGTTGGCTCATATCTTAAATATTTTATGTCCGTTATACACTCAAAAATGCTGTGAAAGGTCTGTGTAAGCTCTTGGTTTTCATATTGGTATTTAGCCTACATTAAACACCCAGAGAAAATTCAGTGCTGTGTAATGCTATTGAATATCACACATTTAAGATTTATTACCAGAGGAAATTGCACTGAAAGAACTTACTGGAAACAAAACAAAACCTGTGACTCAGTGATGGATGACTTTGTTCTCTAGTCTTACACCAATTATTTAACAAAACATTTGTTACATTTGACTTTAGGCCAAGCAACGATGTGAGTTGACATTTTCTAGAATATTTTAAAGAATTGACAATTTGCAATACATTAGCAAGCCTGAAAAAGAGCAAAGCACATTTAGATGGAGTTATAAAATCAGATACCTTGGTAACTTAGCCTATGGTATTTAGTCATAATTTAGCCATTGATATTGAGTCAGTTCTACTAAGTGTGTAACAAAATGCTGTAACAAAATGAATCATAAGCTCCATGTCCCTTAATGCAACTTATTGAGTTAACTCTTCAGCAAGATGCCATTACCTGCAGTGATTACACGTTCACAGCGTGGAAGTCAGAAGCGAATCTGGCAGGTGCAAACATCTGCTTCTTTTTCTCTAGCTGCAGAGAAGTGTCCTGTAACCCAGTGTGCTTCTACTTGGACCAGAATTTTATAAAGCTCTGGGCATGCTGGGGAAAAAACCACAAGCTTTCCTTCCTCCTGTGCAACTTTCTGAGGACTTATTTATCTTCGTCCAGGTTTTCTAGCTGGATAGGTAAAGGGTTTGGCTGAGTTTTTAAAAGGAATTCTGCAGACCATTATTGTAGGCTAATAATTAATATTAATATGTGCTAACAGGAAACACTGATCTGAGTGTTTTATTGTGGATAACACACAGAGAGCAGGTCTGTCTTATTTGCATTTTGAGATAATTCTGAAAAGGTGCTTTGAGCTGCTCTGGCACCAAGCTTGAACCAAAAGGGTCTGGTCAGCCTCATCACACCACTCAGCCAAAGGTGAGGGGGAGAGTTGGTTGGGATGAAACAACAAAAATCACCTTTCCTATTAGGGAAATAGCTGCTTTAGTGGCCTTTCAACCATTAAAAGGCAGAATTAGAGGCTGAATTAGAGTATTCAATTAACAAGCAGTCAACTGTGTAAAACCCATCATGTGACACTGAGGCTGTATAAACCAAACAGATAAATGTTATTAAAGTCCCTAATAAAGTAAAACTGGGCTTTTTCTCGAGTTTATATAAATAAACACCAGAATGCTTTCGTAATATTTGCTGTGATACTGGTTTTGAGTATTGCATTGCACTGGTTTAAGCCACAATTAAAAATAAAGCTGAAAACGGAAAAATTAACTCTGCTGCATTTGTATTGTTTTCATGAACCTTGAGATGCAGCAACTGCAGAATTTCTGGGTGCAAAACTCATGTTGCCAATCAAACTAAAAGGATAGAAAAGCAACTGGAGAAGGAAACAACAGGAATAACTGGCTGCAGGCAAGATTTGAATTTTATGAATATTAGAAGCCAAGGGCCATTGCACTGAAGGTGAAAAGTCCCTTAAAAAAGTGGCTAAAACAGCTAATCCAAAACAAGGTCATAAAAATGTCGAAATGGGCAACAACAAAAAAGTTGGGCAGAAAGAAAGGAATCATTCAAAAACTAGCCCGAGGGAGGTCTGTGTGCAGTGTGAGACAGCAAAGCAATTATTCAAGAGCAGCCCATTATCTACTGCCCAAAAAAGCCACACAGGTTTGTAACACAGAGTTATGATTCCAATTTAGGTGATATCTGGAATGAATACTTACCTTGGTGAAAAAAACCCACATGAAATAAAACCTATTCCAGACCCTTCATCCTCTCTAAAATGCTACTGGTCTATAGCAATAAATATTATTCCATTAGTTTTATATTACTGGGTTTTCAATGGCAGGTGAATTAGATGAGATCTCTTTACAAGAGATGAATTTAAGAGACAACTCTTATTTATAAGAGCTGAAATAATGTGTTTGGAGTGCCTCTGTTTTTATTTAACACCTGCTTTTTCCCCGCACACAATTTTCTTCAGAAAAATTCCGTAATGAATTGATTTTTGCCCATCTCAAAAGATGAAAATCTGGATTTTGCAAAATGTGTGGTGGAGAATACTGAACGGAGGAAGTCTTGTGGAAAATAAATTATTGGGCTGGGTAGAAATTGACCCTCAGCTCCCATGAGGTCTTTCTGAGCTCTGTTGGAAACTTGCTTTTCCTGTGGGGTGATGTGTATAAATCAGATTAACTTCACTGAGAGCAATGAAGTAAATATATCTGAGAGAATACAGCACTGTATTTCCAACACTTCTCTGGTTTCTGGTGTTTTCAAGGTGGCCACTTGGAGGTTTATGACAGTATTAGCAGTAAAAAAGCAGAGATTCTGAAAACAGTGTCTGTAAGAGGTGAGGAGAGTCTCCCATCCGTGGCTGGATTAGGTGTTTATTTCTGCAGCTCCTGTTCCACCTTCCAAGGCAACACTAGCCACCAAATCTTATATTCCTTCCCTAATAATTCCAATAATTTATAATTTAATAATTTTTTGTTTCTTACATAAAACAGAGGCTTATGAGGCATTCCACCACCCTTTCCTTCTTAAAATTGATGTATTCTGTAAAATCCCTGAAGAAGCTTTAGGAAAAAAAGCAAGAGAAAAGCAGGGAGCAGCAGGTCCCTGTGGATCAGAGCTGAGGTGCCATGGCTGATTTATAGGCCTGGGAAATATTTGCAATGCCCATATTATACTTGTTCTGGGGATAAAGAGAGGATTTAATTCACTAGTGCTATCAATCCGTTACCTTTCAAGGCAGTAAATTCACTAAATTCAGTAAAAAAAGCAATGCAGCTTCATGGAGTTGTTGTTATAATGTATCATTTATCTTTTACTGTATGTAAGTACCAATAGCACAAACATTTAAAATCATCAAAAGAACTATAAAGAGATGAAAGAAAAATGTTTCAGAATAAATCTCTGTCTTTTCCAAAGAAATCTACCCTGTGATAAGGTTATAGAGTGAAGCATATGTCACTGGGAGCCTGACATAAAATCCTTATTTGTAATAGCAAATGTTTTAACAAAATTGTTAAACCTCATTTCCTATTTGTGTATGACACAGATCAGGAGAAGAGGGGGAGTTTTAAAAACACACTTTGATGCCCTGGTTTCTTCTGCAGTGATGCAGTGAGGATTCTCCAGGGGATTTTTCAGGGATCCTGAAACAATATATTATGGTGAGCATCCTATGGAGGAACCTAACTGTCCTCCTAAATCTGCTGGGATGCCTGTCTCCTAGGGCTTTAGAGTTAATCTGATAGTGATGAATACTCCCATTAATACTCATATTAACCCGTCATCTCTGAAAAGAAATTATATTTGCAGCATTTTTCTGTCTTGAATGAATGTGGAAAGGCAATTGAATCAAATTAGGGGAGTGATCTACACTGCAATACTCACGTTTCTCTGCCACTTGTTCTCATTCACCCAATAGCTTTGACATATTTTACATCTCATGCCATTTATATAATATTTTTGGTACAGCTCTGATGGTTTTTTATTTACTTCTAGCATCCCTGGCCTGTTTGACATTCTGAAAGCCTGGAAGAGGCAACATCTGTGTGGAAGAAGAGGAAGCAAGCACCAGGCCTGCCCGAGAGGAGCCCTGCCAAGGCCACGAGCAGGGATCGAGCTCTCTTTGAACACAACATCTGCTTACACAGCCTCTCTTACAAGATCAAACTGTAGCAGCCAGGATGGGAAAGGAGGGTGAAAGAAGAGATGGCAAATATATGGATGTGCAGTGCCTGTGCTTTCAATCCGAGCCAAATTCCCACCTTTTGTTACTGAAGCTGCTGCTTCTGCTCTGACTCTCATTATTACCCCTGGCTGGAACACCTAGGAGGGGATTGGCACTGTGCTGGTTGCCCTTTAGAGTTTTGCTTTCTTCAAAAAAGAAAGGTTCCAGGAAAAGGCTGAATGAAACGGTTCAAGGGATGGGCAACACCTTTCCACTTCACGGCTTTCCACTGCTAATACTGATGAAAACCTCCTGTGGAATGCCTTTCTGCCGCCTTTTCAAAGGAAACTCTCTCCTAAATGGAAAGTTCACTCAATGGGAAAATTCAGTCTGAAAATTTCCTGAGCAATAGTGACTGCACGAAGGCTATGAGTAGCCATTTCTCTTTCTTTTTTACTATTGAGCCAAGACAAGTCAGTACTTAGGGAGCAAAGGCAAAAAAATACTTTCATAGTTATTACTGTTAATTTTGCAGAAGAATTATCAAAATGCAGTTTGTTTGGTTTTTTAATCATGTATCCATGTCACTTAAGTCACACAATAAATGATGTTTGCAGAGGCTGAAGCAATTCTTTGTAGAAGGAATTCAAACAGCCAGAGCAGCTCAAAAAAGTGAAATAAATACTGAGCTGATCTAGGAAGAAGAAAAAAAAATTCTAAAACATGTTTCTCTTTCATACAGATTTTGTGGAAATCATATGCTTTTCTGAAAATGGATTCTGATGGGAAATCACCAGCCGGTTCCAATATATGTAGTTTATACATGAGTGTTCTCTCTATGAATATTTGGTAATTGCCAATCGCTTCACATAGAATAATCATTTTCGGGTTTGAGCTGCTGAGCAACAACAACCATTCTCAGACATGTCTTGGGGCACTCTGGAGCAGAAGCAAACTGCAATGTGATTTATTCTGACATCTCTGCAACAATTTGGGGTTTTCCTTTAAATGAGGAGCTGATATGAATAATTCACACACCAGTCATGACTGCCCTGGCACCTGGTGCCATCCAAGAAGGGCGCTGAGGGGACGCTGCAAATGTAATAAGGGCACGCTGTGCCCAGCTAAAGTTCAGGTGGTGGGAGCAGCACACGCAGCAAAACAGTGAAGAGAGAGAACCAGAGGCTCTGCCCCTGCGCGGCCAGAGCTGAGAGCGCCCCGGGTCGGGTCGGGGATCACATCCTACCTTCATCCCTGCCAAGGGCCACTGCAGTTACTAGGAACTGATTTATTGCCTCTAATAGGTGCACTTATGCTGTCTCAGAGCCCAGGCGGTCGTGCTCTTGCTACCCTGAAAAAACCTGGAGATAATCATTAGGTTCCTGCATTTTATCTCTGCTTTAGAGTTTGAAGTCCCATATTTTCGTTCACTGGCTAATGAGGAGTGATTCTCTAAAAGAGTTCTGCCTCTCACAAGGGAATTAGGAGCTGAAAGATAAACACACCAAATGATCTAATGTAGAAATCGTTCTCTATATTCCCAGAGCTCTGAAAAGGGGGATATGCTTATATATAATGAATTATGAATTATTACGCTAAAAATCACAACTAGTTCTCACATAAATGAAGAGCTTGGTCCTCTAAATTACATATAGTACTTCTTGCATTATTTTCTGAAGAACCAGCAGTGCTCTTTTCTGTACAAAAGAACACAAAACAGATGAAAACACAGGCTGTAATCACTGTATGCTCACTGTTTATTTCCCCAAAGTGAGCATAAGCTGAGATGAAGTTCTTCCCATTCAGTGGCATCCCTGCAGTCCTGAGGTAAGAGAGAAGGAGCAGTGGTTTGGGCTAACAAGCTGTTTGAATACCACACTTTGGTGATACCAAGATTTTTGGCATCTCTCTAAAATATACGGACAAAGATGACTAAAAGAAGTAAGGAGAGAGAATCCCAGAACGGCTTCTCTTCTCATCCTTCTTCGGAAAATCCTTTGGTGGGAGGGGTCCTCACTGGAGACTGCTGGGACTCAGTCAAAATCCACTGTGCCAAACTTGCCATGTGCTCAGAAGCTGCAGAAAGGACTGGAAGAGTCAGAGGCACAGCCAGCCCATAGCAACAGAGAGGGCCTGCCCTGGGAGCACAGGGAGTTTATTCCTTGTCTCTGGACTTGGCAAGCATTTTCAGTCAGATGGGAAAGAAGCAAACAAAAATGGACAGAGGAGGGTTTTATCATGTGAAAGGTGTAAATTCAGACTTGCAAAAGAACCCTTTATACTTCACAGTGAAGACACCTTTTCCCTCTGAAGGACGCTGTCCTGCTAGGAAGGTGTGTGTACAGGCAGGGTCATGCTCTCTATGTCACCTGGGAATAACAAATCTCTTCTCTGCCTAGAAAGCCACCCCAGGGGACAGCCTCGTGTTAAGGGTGTTCCTCATAGGAAACAGAAGGAAATAAAGGATTGTACAGCTCCCTGCTGGCTCGAGTGCAAAAGGAAACTGCTAGCCACGTTCGATTTTTGAGAAGCAGAATGTGGAACACTCCTCTCCTTTCCTTACTGGGTGTGCCCAAATAGAAGGAAACTTCTACCTGACATTCAGAAAACATGAGAGTGATGGGATTGATCACTCAAAATTCCTCTGTAACCCGGGTCTTCTGCGGACAACTCTCAAACCTCCTACACTGACAGCCTGAGCACTTCATACTTGGAGCAAAGTGTCAAATGGCCACATTTTTGGAGGCCTTTATGTATTTGCATTTTAATCATTATGTTATCATTTAGTTCCATCCTGAGACTCAGTTCTGCTTCTGAAGAAAAAGTCAAAGATTGTTGTTCTTAATACTCTTCCTACATCCTTCCTCCCCCTCTGCTGATCTCCCTCTGCTCCATCCTCCCCTGCAGAGCCAGCCCAGCTCCCGCAGCCCCTGCCCAGCACCCCGACTCCGACATGCCAGGAGGGATGTTCAGCCTAACACTGCCTCTTTCTTACGAAGTGAGGACATCTGAATAGCCAACGTGCGTATCCATCAGGAAATTTCTGGCTGAGTCTGAAATGCTGCTGCCAGCTTCCAGCTGTGACTTTTGGCTTGTTTTATCTCCCTCTATCCATCCCCATTGAAAATTAATTTAATACTAGAAGGACTTGTGTCAGAGATTCAGTGTTGTGCTGTTCACAGTGAAGAGAATTGTTCCAAGCATTCAGTACCCACACTTGACTGCACCAGCTCTCTGTGGAGTTTCAGGTTCTCCTCTTATTCAGGTTAATAACTGTGGAAACTGTGAGAATATTTTCCAATATTTTTATGCAGGTTCTCCACAGTTTTAGTTTCGCATTATTTTTTAGAGTGATGTTTGTGGGAAGGGAGAAGGCAGTGTCATTCTTTTTTTCTGAGTTCTGCAAGGTCTTGTCTTGGGGTGGGAGGACGGGAAATACCTCATTGTCTGACCTGTCATTGTTTGTCTTCCCAAAATGAAGGGAGCCATATCCAGCCCAGGGAAAATTCTTACTTGAGACAATGGGAAGCTTCAATTTCATCTTCACCACTCTCAAAGGCTCCTTTTGATTAAAATCTGTTTAGGGAGAACACAGATAAGGGGATAAGCAAGTCTCCAAAACTTTCCTTTATCTCCTGTTGCCCTGAATACCTTCCACTTATCTTTTTTGTTTTGTTTTGTTGTTTGTTTTGTTTTGTTTTGTTTTTTGTTTTTTGCCTCGTTACTTTTGTTTTCTGTAAACAGATGACTAAAAAAGACTGGATTGATTGTGGAAAACTCTCTTTCTTTGCTGGAAATTGGTTTTAATTACCAATATTTTGGCAAGGATAAATCTCACCCCTCAACACATTTCAGAGCTATGCCTTTTAGGCCAAAACTTAGAGTCAAAATCCACACTGGACCCATACCAGTGAATAGAAACTGCCACAAATAAATTCAAACATTAGCTGAGAAAGCCATATAAAAGTAAAAAAAAGTATACTGTTAAATATTAATTTTTTCATTTCTAATGTCTTTGCACTCAAGAAATGGACAGAGATCTCTTATAAAAAAAAAATCAGAAATACCAGACTTGGAGTCTTAATGATCGAGAAGGAATATAATGTAAAAATCAGTGAAATTAATGGAAAGATTACCAAAGACTCCCAAAGGGCTACAAGTCAGGCCTGTGAGATGGCTAATCCAATGAGACTAGTAAAAGCAGTGATTCCACAACATCAAAATCCAAAATCAAAATTAAGAACAAAGACTTAGAAGTTTCTCCCTAAATAATCTCTTTTTCCCTCAAGGAATCTAGTGGTAAAACTCCTTGAGCGATGCATTTAAGTCAAATTAACAACTTTTGAAACTCCTTAGCTATACAGCAAAATATTTTTAATGGCTTGGTGTATGCTTTTCCATGAAATGCTCCTCACAGTGATTTGTGTGGAATGTTTACAGTCTTGCATAATACCCTCTTATCAGATGATTCACAATATCCTCACTTAAACAAGCAGGCACAAGATAATCAAACTTGACAAGTCAAAGAAAAGGAGTGCTGGCAGGTATGGAAAACACTGAATGGTGGGTGGGGAGGCAATATTTTCTACATAAAGCCCCACAAATGTGGGTTTTTAAGCAGGGGTTCAGAGATGCAGCGAGGCAGGAGTCAGACCGCGGAAATGAATTATTTGTTAAATTTACAATACCATTTATATATTCTAGTTCCATAAAGCAATTGAACAGTGCTTACACTTCTCCTAGGGTGATTGGTCAAAATCTCAGACACCCACTTAGAAATGTTTTTTCTTAATATAATGTACACAAGGTCAGAAGATACCAGATATGAATGCTATTTACAAAAACCCTATCTATTGTTTACATAGCTTACACAACAAAGGAAAAGTTCTCACAGAATGAATGCAAGAAGAGAAAATTTCCCTGCTAACAGCATTTCAGCATCCACACACGAATATCAGAGCATAGGATGTGATTTAATAGCGAATTCTTGTTTTGCGTTAAGGTGGCAACACGCGTCGTCGTGCAATGGGCTCTGTTCACGCTGAGTAAAAGTAGGAACCATGTGGCAGCCACAGGGCACTCTGAGAGACCAAACTTCAGAAAAAATGTGGCTGTGCAACCTGAGCGCTGGAATTCTTCGCTCCTGTGCTCTGTCCTCTTACTCTGGCTGGTGAGGTGACGCCCTGAAAAGCGCCTCGCATTTTTTGGGCCCCTCACAAGCACAACGCCCGATATGACTGCGATGACCCACAGTGAGTGCTGCCTGCCTCAGAGCCCTGAGGAGCAGGTGTGTCTGTGCCCCCAATTCCTGCGGGACCACCTGCCAGGGGCGAGGCACAGGCTGTCCTGGCGCTCAGCGCGCGCGGGTGTGACAGCGGGCGTGCAAATCCCAGCAGCTGCGGTGCAGCAGCTGCGGGACGCGTGTGCTCTGTGCGTGAGCGTGGGAGGGGGCAGTGGGGTTCGTGTCAGGCTGGAGGGCTTCCCTCTTGGAAATTCTGGCATTAATGACGCATTAAGCCCTCTCCAAGAGAGCGGATTGAAAAGAGCGAAAGAAAGGGTGGGGGGAAAAAAAAATTGAAACAGGCAGGCAGGCTGATGCTTTTCCTGCAAAGTTTGGGACTTCAAAAGTTAACTTGTAAGCAACTGCAGATGCATGCATAAAAGCTGTCTTGGACACTATGCAGAAGCCCTTTCCTTTCCATCAGCATCTCCAACTTGTTGCCTGCCTCTGTTGGATTCCCTTGCTGGCCATTAGCACTGAGTCAGCGACATTAGGTAAGGATTTTGAACTTTTTAATTACTTGATGGTCGTTTGGGGGATCGAGTTCATGTGTATTTGAAACTGACATGGTCTTGTTTACGTTTACTTTGGAATGTGGGTTAGAGTGACAGAGGGCTATTATTAGAGAGTCTCCAAAATAGGATAGAAGTCAGGTTAAAATAAACAACTAAAGTAATGAAGAAGGTCACAGAGAAAGCCAAGCACACTTATAGCACAGGATGTATATTGGTCATCACAGGACATTTCTTTTTCACATTTTCTTTTAACAAAGAAATTTAAAACCTGTGAAAATTCTTACTTCTTACTAGAAAACAATAGCCAAATCTTTTAAAGAATATACATAACATTTTCCCATAAAAGGAATATATGAAACAAACCATAAAAGAAAAAAAAGCTTTAAAATAGCATTCTATTCCTCAAGGAAAGAATTCTATACACCATATATCAGAGAAATGTAGATTAGTTAATTACACACATAATAATCATACACAGCTATACAGCCTCTGGCAATAAAAATTTCTTGAGTAATTTCTCTACTACTGTACACATTAAATGTAAGTCTTGTTTCACTGTAGCAGAGAGTTCAGAGGGGACATAGATTTTACATATGTGGCTTGTTTATACAGCTTTATTAATTGAACACAGAAATACATTGAGAATCATGTTAGACATTATTCAGCGAGTGAAAACTGAGTTAATAACAGAAACTGAGAAAAGCAAAGAGCGCAGTGCTGTGAGTGATTATGGATTCAGCTTTGGCAAACTCTGCAGGGGCACTCCCCCTTAAAGGAAATGTGTTGCAATATTTTACAAAATTTAATTCTAGTAGAGTTCCAACTGGTCTTGACAGTGACTGTCAGCCAGCACTCATTAGCTCTGTGAAGATAAAACAATTTAGAGCCCTCTTCACTTGAATATCAAAGGGTCACCCAGAAAGTTTTGCAGGACTAAACACAAAGCAAATGACCTTATCGCCTTTATCTTCAAACAATGCCTTTAATTTCTGAAACCTTTTGAAGGGTTGCCAGTTTTATGGAGTGTAGCAGCTACTTATCTGATAGAACAAGCTTTTCATCAGGGAGAAACGACCTTTTAACTCCTAGTAACTAAGTAACTGTATTTGCCACTGTATTTTTCTTACTGAAGGTAATATGTATAGACATACTTATTAAACTGGGAACACAAAAGAATTAAGTATTGTGCTGTCTCTTAGGTGATGCAGAAGGATTAATAAGGCTTCTTGAGGCTTTTTTTTCATAGAGTGAGCTTGAAGTAAATGGAACTGCTCAGAAAAGTTTGCATTCTGACAGATCGTGTTTTGACATTATAAGGATATTAACAGAGCCATATACTGTTTACTTTTCTACTCTAACAATCCTACTAATCCTGTAACAATTTAATGGTGAATAAGGAAGATCTGACCAAAGGGCTCTTTGCAGATGCCTTGTTAAAAGAGATAAGATGAAAAAGTCCTTTAAAGACCCAGGAAGAACTTTATCATCTTCTGCAGTCCTATTTTAGGTAATGAAGCTCCCTGTGACGGAGAGAATTCTCAACATTTGGGGTTTTTACATCATTTCCCGTAACTGAGAAACACAAAAGGGTTACCAACAAGACCCATAGCTGCTCTTTGGTACAAGACTAAGTAAAGCATCAGGGACAAAAGCGACTCAGTGAATCATAGATGTGAGAGGGCTGACACAACACAGAGCCTGTCAGACTTTCCTCAGATGAAATTCTGCAAATAACTCAATCAAAAGAAAAAAGACAATAGATTTTTTTTACAGTGGTATTTTACAGAAAAACATTTATCTTAAAATAGATATTTGCTTGTAACACCACGAGATGGAATTTCTCCCCATCCCCTCTGGAGCCTTTTCATAACGTACAGCTGAGAAAGTTTTTAATTTGGATTTGAGTTTCCTGCAAAGGCACCCTCGAAGCTCCCGAAAACCACTGGGGCTTCACTGCAAGGTGTTACATATGTAGTAAACTCAGATACAATTAATTGTTTGCAAGTTCACTCCTGTGGGTTTCCCTCAATTCTGAAACACATAAGGAAAAATTTGAGTGTATCCAGAGGTGAAGAAAGAGAAGAGAGAGGGTGGTGTCAGGGGAAGGTGAGGTGCCTACAGCCAGCAAGGAAAGATGGTGTGTTCTCCAATGACCCAAGTGGTCTAATTTGATTTAAGAAAGTAAATGGAAATAGTCTAGCGTGGCAAAAATCACTCACTATTTCTTGAAATTATATGATCCCTGGTCTCGCTTTGCACAGAAGGATGAAATGAAAATCAGAGTATCTAATTTGCTTTGTGTTCTACCCACAAGCAACCCATGATCCCACTGTGAGCTTCTACTGTAAAGCCCGAGTGCTGTGGACTGTCCATGATGGAAGCAAAACTCTGCTGGAGCTGAGAAAGCATTTCCCCATGAGTATCTCAAAAAGAACTTTTCAAACTATTCAGGACTTTTCCCACCTGCTTCATGTATCCGCCACAGATGAAAAACTCTCCCATCCCTTGGTCAGGCCTCAAACTTTCCACACAGGTCCCCAGGAGCACCCTGGAGCCCCAGGGCTTCTTCCACCCTCAAGGTCTCTGAGCAAAGAGGGATGTGACCACCCCAGGGAATCCCCAGGGTCTGGAATCCCAGGCCTGGAAACAGCTTACAGGGATCAAGCTCTCAGGCCATGAGTGGGTTCGGTCAGACCATTCTCGTGCCTTTGGAAATAACACTGGGATTAATCTGGCTCCAAGTCTTTGCTCTGTGGAAAGCACAACAGACATTTACAAACAATAACCCACGGAATACTTTCCTATGGAAGTAGAGCCAAGATTCTTGGCCATGACAAAGAAAAAACAACAACACCTAAAGGGAGAGGAACAACCTTTACAGTACGTTTCTCTCCCAACATTATTTTTACTCAGCAAAAGTCATTCACAGGCTAATATTTTATTTGCCTCTTATTAAATTTGTCAGTATCAAGTACCCAATAGCCTCGCTGTCTGGAATTATCATGGATTCCCAGAACAGTTTGTGTTGGAAGGGACCTTAAAGATTATCTAGTTCCAACTCTCCTGCCATGGGCAGGGATCCCACCCACCAGACCAGATCACTGGCCCAAATTAAGCCAGTTTGTATTTTTTAAACTAAGATTGAAATCTGAATTTATCTGATTTTGTGCTGTCAAAGGGAATCAGGGGCTGTACAATGATTTCTGCTTGCTGATAACTTTTTTGTTCTACTCCGTTTTTTCCTGAAAGATGGGGATTGTGCTTATTGCAGGGAAAGTTCATTCATAAGGAAGGCAAAATTGGGCACTGTTGCCTTCTGGGGGTGAGGGAAGCTCTTTCTCTTTAGGTTATGACTCTCACCTTACTGGTATGTCACTACTGGATTTAAGGACTTTGAAATTTTCAGGGAAATAATTTTTTGTTCATATATTTGCCTTTTAATCTTCTGATGAAAATTAATGGTTGTTTTTAAAGTTATACAGGCTTAAAGATATGTTTGGTATGAGAGGGCTGCCTTTCAGCTGCATCTCCCAAGGATTTGCCTATTTCCCACTGGCCTGCTAAACGTGTAAGCAGTTTAAACCCCTTAACAGCTATTTACAACTCTGCACTGTGCTAAAATTGAGAATCAATTTATTAGACACTGCTCATAACAGTATAGGACATTCATGGCCAAAATGTTTCCTTTAATGGTACAGTTCCTCAAAGTTATTTTGTCTCAGAATGCCAAATCTGAAGAAGTATTGTGCACATCCAACTTCCCTGGCAATCGATAGGAGCCGCGAGGAGTCGAGACAAATCAGTGTTTGCTCCTAAACTGACAAGACAGATCGCTGCGGAGAGGGAGCATCATCACTCTGCCTTACAGAGGGGATGGGGACGTGAAGTGGCTCAAGGTCATGAGGAAAATCCTTTGGTGAGGCTGAGATCAGTACCGAGGCCTCGGGAGCCACAGCCCAGGCCCATTAGCTCTGGCACAGCTCATAACTGGCACAAAAGCCAATATAGTAAATTGGAGCGCAATAAAAGCGCTCAGCCTCTCGCCATGTTCCCTGTAAACGCTGAAGTCAAACGGCCACACACAAACTCAAGGGGACACAAAGTATTTCTGGTAGGTTTTCGACAGCTTAACATGTTTTATGTGGCCAATACTTGAAATTCCCCCCAAATTTCCTTTATTTTCAATGGGAAATGACCTGTTGACCTTCCAAAATGCTTTATCATAGAAATACAGTAGGTGGACAGAAGGAAGGTCAATCCTGAATTAGCTCCATTAGAGAAAGGATTTATTTTCCAATTGTTCCTACTTCTTCCTAGACCATTTCTGTAGCCTAATAAGATAATTCTGGCTTTGGAAGTGGCTCTTTTCTCCCAATATATTTCCTCCTTTTTTTTTTTTTTTTACTTTTTTTTTATTTTTGTGCCATAGGCATACTGCCTCAGAAGTCCGGGAATATTGTGGAAGTACCATTTTGTTGATTTTTCATTGGGTTTGTACTGCACCTCTTTGAATAGTTTGCTGGGAAAAGTCATCAAGGTAGTCAGATTTCTGATTTTGTCTACAAATGTGTTTCCCTGGAAGGTTTGTATTGACTTTTTTGGGACTTTCTTCCCGGATGAAGTGTCTTGTCACCTAGCAGATGGAAGTTTAGTGCTGGACCTTGCCAGTCCACTGCAGACATGGACATTGTATTTAACAAGGTTTGCAGTATATGGTGCTTGTTTAATGATTTCTAAGTTTTTTTCAAAATAGTGTATTTTACCATCAGTTATGACCTTTATTAATGTCACCGTGGCAGCTACATTATATGTTTTGCCTCAGGTAGAGATTATTTACGGTGAAATCTGAAAAAACGTGGATTAGATTGAAGAATATTTTTATCTGCCTTTGAAACAGCAATAAAACCATGCGTTAATGCATGCAATTGTTTGTACAGCTTTTCTAGGAAGAGTTTTGTACGTTAAGCTCTTAGGAGATTTACTTAATGAGAGTATGTACTCATTTGCTTCTTTCTGACACATCTTATTTTGATTATTCTGACGTCTATTACTTTGATTGCTGTGTTCACACTGCATGGCATCCACGGGGAGCCGCGAGGGAATATTCTACATATTGAAGGGGAAAAAAAAAATTGATTGCCTAATATAGCTGAGGGATTGTAGTAGTCTGCTCTGCTCCTTTTGCTGGTTTTATATTAATTCATCGATTGAGAACGAGTTTGCTTATTCCCCTATTTTTTTTTTTCCAACAAAGCAGCTTCCACGAGCTGGATAGCAAATTATCTGCATACCACAATAATGTAATGCATCTCCTGTGGTAGCTGAAGTGTTTTACAACTCAACTGTCCCTTGGCAGCTTTGTGTGCTGACTGTTTCAGTAAATGCCCCCTCCTGCAGTATTTGCTAATCATTTCAGTAGCTCCTGCACTTCCCCCAAACTGGTGGATAACCCAGCTTTTCCTCCTCCTCATGCTAATAAGGAGAGGCATAACATCCCCCAAACTTACTTTCTCTCCATTTTTTAAATGGCTGATCAATTTATGCGCAATTTGTCTCGGAAGGCAAAAGTCTCTGGAAAAAAAATGAATCTACAAGATGATACAGAGACAAGAGGGTTCTCAGAAGTTCCTGAATGAGCTCTCTAATGAGTTTAATGGTAAATACAAAAAATTACTTGGGATCTGAGCTAGACAATTCCTTTACAGAAAGGAGCCTGTCTTATGTCAACATTTTCTTCCTTTTCATCTCCATCTGAAATTGTATTTTTCTGATGTTTGACCGTCATCCAAACTTACCACGGAATTTTATCTCACTGATTTCCTACAGGTCTATATGAAGAGCAAAGGAAAGTAAGATTCAACCAGTGGCTTATTTAACACCTAAGCTAATGTTTTGTTATTCATAACCTAATAATTAAAAATTTCTTTGGAATTAGCATTATTAGCATTCACTGCATCCATTGGATGTGTTATTTGTTGATCTGGTCCAGGTACCAGAACAGACCAATTCACAAACATCTTTCAGAGATTACTTTAATCTTCTTTGTCCCTTTCCTCCAATTATTTACTTTATAATCAACCATGGACTTGCTATAAAACTAGTTGTCTGTGACTCAGCCTCCCTCAACAGCACAGCACAGATACTTTGATTCACTCAAGCTACCTTATCATTAGCTCAGTTCTTTTCTTAATGGACTAGAGAAAACAAAAAAAATTCACAGCGCTATTTGTTCTGTTTTTGTATTAGATGTTAAGATTAAAGCTAGCAACAAAGACAAAAACAGGATGAAATCTAATTAATTCCTTGGTTTTCTTTTGCAAGAAACACAAGGAAAATGAAGAGGAGGCTATTTCCTCTTGACTCTTCACAGTATTTCCACTGTACCTGCAACTCACTTTTCAAATGCTAAAATACATGAACTTTTGATTTTCTGAATGTGTATAAAGCAGAATAAAGGCCAAAGAAATCTATCCTTTTCCCTTAGCTAGCCCAGAAACATCCCAGAAGTTTTTCCTCCAGCAAACTCTTGTGAGTGCCAGTGGACTCACACACCCACATCCCATAACCTTCCTGAAGCGTTTGGGCTTCTTTTCTCCTATATTATCCTTTAAAAGTCTCACTGATAATTGTTAAATATAGAAAATCTCTAGTTTCAGATAATTTTCAGTCTTTTGCCTGGTTTGGCTGTTTCAATTGATCATGCAACAGAAACTCACTGGGAAAGTGCCTCACAGCTCCAGTACCTGGAGCAAGGGTGCGTTTGGGTGATCCTCCCCTCCCCAGGTGCTGGTACCTGTTCAGGGACAGGACCTGTGGCTTCTGCCCAGACAGGACTCGCTTGTGCCCCTCAGCACATCCCTCCCTGCACAGCACCAGCAGGGTCCTGCCCGCTCACACACCTCAGAGGAAGGCAGGTTTGGTATTCCCTTACGGGATCACAGCCAAAGAGCACGAGCATGTGGAAGTTGTCAGTCTTGGACGTGGGGGGATGAGGTCTGACTTAATCCCTGTCCCTGGTGTGTGCTTGTGTGAAGGCATTAGGCTCAAAGATACTGAAGTACTTCAGGACAGCTGGATTGGGGCTGCAGGTGATCCCAGCACAACCCATACATCTCCCAGAGGAATTTTACAACTCTTTTCTCCTCTTGACATGATTGCTGCCTTGCAGTACAAACAGCTCTGACATAAATCATAAATCTACTACCCACCCCACTCTCTCTCTGCTTCTTCACGTTTCCCCAATAACTGATAACTTAATCATGAAAATCCCCCACAGTTATTCCTGCTGCTTCCTAATGTCTGTTATCCACTAAGATTTCTTGTTCTGTTTGCTATTACCTCTACTCTGCATGGGTGTGGAGACACTTCCTCTCATTAATACACCTCTGACAATGTTATTCATCTGCTGTTCCCAAACAACTTCATCTTCTGTCTTAGATCTGAGCTTGCAGCTTTCTTCCTCCTCGGAATACTGAGCACCCCCATTAGGCACTGGAATGATGTGAGCGGACCTGGAGAGCCCTCCTTGGTCAGCCCCACACTGCTCCCAAGGACCCTGGCACAGAAACACTCACAAGGGCAAAAAACTCTGCTGGAAGAAGGCAGAAGCTTCTTCACCACTCAGAAAAGCCAGTGGCAGAGACCCTAAATACCTGTATACACGATGATTAGTTGGAAAACAAGCAGTTCTGGAAACAGAAAATCTGGGGTTTGTGGTAGCATCAGGTTTTATTTTTTTAAGACCTTTAGCAGACAACTTTTTGTTGTTTTCAATGGGCTAAATTCAGTATGGAACTAAAACACTGCAGTGCTGGAAAACGTGGCACAGGTGGCCATGTGGGGACATAAGCACAGGAAACATCCCTTTGGCCACCACAGTTATCCCTGCTTCACGTCATTATCACAGCAATTAGTGCTGCAGAAATGCTGTGAGAAAAAATATGGTCACGAAAAATAAACCTCACAAATCCACCCAATAAGGGGAGTTTTTGCCTCTGAACTCCATCACTGCTGCTACAGCCCAAGTCCTCACTGTGATTATCTGCACAGCACCTTACAGGATATATGGCTTCCCAAAGAATCCTGCTTCAGCATGAGTAACTGCTGCTGGTCCACACACACAGGCTTTCTTCTGTCTGATTGCTTTAACAAATACAAACATTTAAAAATTTGCTTTTCCATTGAGACATAACCAGGAAAAGCCCAAAGTGTTAACTGATAGTCTGGTATTTTGTTAGTCTCTACTGACAGGAAGGATGCTGTGTTTTAGGATACAGGAACTGGATCAATCTCTTCTCTCACTGACAGGTGCCCTCAGAACTGCTCCATCGATTATGCCAGAGAGAATATCTTATCTGAACTGCTTCACTTTCTATTAGTAATTAAATACATCTTGAAATGAGGGCTTTGGTGTCAGTCTCCCCTGTGTTCAGTAAAGGTATAAAGACCTGTGACAGACAGCAGCTTCAATCATTCTATGGCATAATGTATACATGCTATTTATAAAAATAATAATAAAGTAATTCCTGTACAATTAGATGAGTAGATAGATTAATCATCAATTGATCAATACATGTTATTTTGGTCAAACCTTATGCCCAAGTGCACGAGCCTTCAAATTCCTCCCTTCCTAATGCAAAACCTACACTAACAAAGGAATTTGCATTCAAATTTCTATGAGAAGTTTCATTAAGGGTATATAAAATAAACAACACTTAAAATCCCTGATCAACTCTAAGCTGAGTATATTTTTTTTAAAGAAGAATTAATAAGTTGAATAAAGGGGGCAATAAATTTCAATATTAGTAATGACACTTGTTCGTGAGTCTCCAGCAGTGCAGAAAGGAGTGATTTCTGTTCATTTGTGCTTGGGAAACAATGCCTTAACACACCAATTTTCAATTTTTTTTTTTTTTTTAATCAAAGGCCCTTTCCTGCCAAAAGAAAGCCATGGATGGTCCTGCATCCCCTCTTGTTTTATGCTTAAGGCAAGGCATAAGGCAACTAGATATTTTGCATAAAGACAAAAGGATAAAGTGAACTTAAATTCTGCTTTACAAAGAGCTCCATTTTGCTAAAAGGGACAGGAGTCCTTACTTTGGGAGGATCTGGAATGGCCCTGGAGCTGGGGCAGCGGGTACCCACTGGCACCCAGCAGACAGGGATATATTGGAGTAAATTCTGTGCCAAGGGCTGGGTGTCTCTTGGGTTATTTGTTACATGAACTGAAATCTGACATCTTAAGAGCCCTCATAACTTGAATAATATTTCAGCCTATAAGATATGCTTGGGAACACCCATTCTCTAATATCAGAGGCTCTGAGCAAGGGGCTGGCAATATATTCCCTGCATCCAGTGTGAGCAGCTGTGGATTATGGAGGCTGTTCTTGATCTTGCTCTTTATTCATATCCAATAACTTCTTCAAGGCCACGAGCTTATTCCTGCTCTTTAAAGCTGCCTTCATTTCCTAAAGTGTTGCCTAGCACTAAAGTGCTCTGTTAAGCTACTGCCATGTTTTTCCATTCTGGTAGGAATTATTGTTCTATATAGTTTGATTTTAAGAGTGCCTTCTGGCATCCATTTGGGGAAAAGGCACTACATAAAAGCAAAATCAATACGAGGGACAGTTATATTTCCTGAGCTTTTTCATTAGCTGTAAAATATATACATTTGAGGAGGGAGGAGGAAAGAATGTCATTTCAACCCAAACTGAAGGAGGACAAGACAAAGCGTGGGAGAACTTGCATAGATGTTCACTGATGGGAGCACAGACCATGCACCTTTGCTGGGCACGGGCAGATCTCTGCTCTCACTACATCCAAACACCCCTACAGACACTGGCCTCTCCTGTGACAGCATCAAGCCACTGGAAAAATGCAGAAATATATGTATTTTGAAAAGAAATTGATCTCTTGACTTGTTCTCAATTTTCATTAAAGCCAAACAGACCATTGGCTGAATATTCTCAGGTAAATTATGCCTTTGTTCAGCACAAGAATTTGGCTTGGCACTATTTTGTTGTTCCTTTCTGCATTCTTTCTGAAATCCTCACTGAACTGCACCCATGTTGTCTTTGCTCTTTTCTCCCCAAATATCCCAAAATATTAATCTTTCTACCTGAGCAGACTGTCCTTGGATAAAGTCCTCTTCTCTTCACTTGATATATTTTCTAAGATTTGCAAGCAAAGAGCTAGAACAAATTCTGTATTTCTACAATTTTGAACTTAAAGGTATTGCAGTAAGTTTTCATCAGAACCAAATCATTGCTTCTTTGTTAAAGCCCAACTAAAAAATTAAAATTCAAAGTGCTAAATTAGCCAGTGTTCTGACACAGGTTACTAAACCAGAAAGGCAAACGTCTTATTTTAGCTTGGAGTAAAATTTCAAATCACAGTGTCTATTCAGTATCAGCATGCAATTATGGGAGTGAGGAATTGCACACAAGCCCTTTTTTCCCCCCTCTTTTTTTAATACAGGCCTTCTATAATGGCATTTTCATTAGCAGGAAATACCTGTTGTCTGTAGAAAAATAATTTGTCTTACTTTTTGAAAACTAAATTACCCTCTCTAAAAGATTAGCTGAAAAACACTGTATAAATTCATAAGCATTCCAGGTTAAATAACAAAGTTTCGCTCCTTTCTGGTGACCCCTAGTGATGCATTTTGTGAGAGAGTTCAAGAGTCAACACAACATGTTATTTATTTCTGAAACGCAGATAAGGCATCTGGAAGATTTTATCTCTGTGATTTTGCCACTAGCTCATAATTCAGGGAACTGGAAAATAAAGGCCCAGAAAACTTATCAGTGTGTGACTGTTGGTTTGAAACCCAAGTGGAGCTGTGGAGGAAGGTGAGCTGGCAGTAACAGGCAGCACCAAGCAGCAGAACAGCGTTTGTGGGACAGCCACAGCCTACAAGCAATGTCTTGGGTTCAAGGTACAGCTTACATGATGGGCTTACCATCAAGAAGTTTCACACCTCTCGCCTCGTATTTGCCTGTTTGCCTCATGATCTCAGTGTTGTTATTTAAAGAAGCTCCCATCCTGTTCTGGCTTCTTCTCAGGGCTCTCAGTGAGGTAAGCTAGAGAAGTAAACAAGAATAGGGCAGCAAAACCAGGGGAAAAGCAGCAGTTGAGTAGAAGTTCATTTTTATGATCACAGTTATCTGGTACAGAGATCAGAACCTCTTTCAAACCCGTTTCATGAGGGTGCATCAGCAGGATGCCTCTCCCCCTGTGTGCCCCACCTTTCTATTCCACGACTGCGAGGCAGAGCTTGCTGCACCTGCAAATCCAGCAGGAGAGAGCTCCTTGCAGTGCAAGCGCTGCTGCACTCCCGGGAAGGGCTGCCAGAGAGAGCAGGAGCCTCCAGCCAGCTCTGCCCTGCTCCTGCAGTCGCGCTCTGTGGCCCACTCAAACCAGAGACATCCGTACGCCCGAGCCGCTCTGCTCCAGCCAAGGATTGTAAGAGCAGCTTCAGCAAAAGCTTTGGGTGCTGTTGTGCCTCCTGTCCCTGTTCAGGGACTCTGCTTCCTCCTTGCCCTGCCCAGAGCCTGCCTCGTCCCACCTGCTGCTCTTCTCCAGCTCCTGCTCAGTCTTTGCCTTGGACATTTTGTCCCTCTCAGAACCCTCTCTCCAGAGGAAAAGGGTAGGAAAGCATCTCTTGCTTCATCTCTAATCATAGCAACAAGGAAGAAGTTTACATTTTTAGCAGTTCTTTTGCGTGTCTCAGGACCCTGCTCTAACAGTTGAGTCTTGGTTTGATACCAAACAAAGATGGAAGAGTGTGTGTCTAATTTTAAACTCATGTTGTGAACCCTGCAATACCATGTTAAATTCAAGGCCGTTGGTCCTGTCCAGCTCCACTGATTTTTACTGGGAGCAGAACAGCCATACAGTGAACAGAGTTAGGCTCATTTTCTCATTGTAGCAGCTGTCCTCAAACTCATTTTCATTAAAAAAACATTGAGACCAGCCTTACATGTCACAGGTTTCCTTTTGCATAGTTTTACATTTTTTTCTCCTAAATCAAACTACTGAAAAAATAACATACATCATCTTAATATTTGTATTACTAACGCAAAGGAAGGCAAGAAAATTTCCCTTCTCTTTTTATAGCAGAAAATTTATTGCAGCTTGCCAGGATCTGGAGTGATTAAGTCATATTAAAGACATTTCTGTCTTCTGAAGTCTTATATTTGGTTAAAGAACACGTTTTGATTTTGTATGTGACAATATTTCTTCACTGTAATACAAATATTTCTGTCCTTCCCGAATGGGTCACGATGAAGTCAATAAAATATGCACAGAAGAAATGCAAGCAGCATTTGGCTCAATATAAAGATTGATAATGTAACCACCTAAAAAAAGTACTTTTTATCATCATAAGTCTCTCCTGGTTTTTCATAGTTTTCAGTGAGCAAAACAATCCATCATGCTTGAACTTCATACACATTCCTGGAGCCAGCATTTAGTGCAAGTCAATTTTTAATTATGATATTTTTATAAAACCTACAATTTATTTCCTGACTTTGTAAAACGCTTTGAACAGCAAGTCATCGATATAAATTATGTAAATCTCGAGGGACCCCAAATTCATTAATCTGACTGGATTTCACAGCAAAGCAGAATACAGCACAATGGCCTCCTCTCCCTCTGATAGCCCAGAGCAGCAAAGATGGGTACAGCAGTGAGGCACAGTGGGAAATCCTCATTTTGCTTTACAACAGTGTGATTTTTAACCTTTTAAATTAAATGCCCATTATGCTTAGAATACCTGTTCCACTCTCACATTTAGGGCCAAAGGAAAAGGGGTCTTTTAACTGTGAAAGGAGAACAAAGGTTCTCATCTACAGTACTGAACAAAGAGCAATGAACCCCTGCCCCAAAATACTGAGCTTTACAGTCAGCCTGTCCATGAACATGTTGCTATCCCATTCCTACAGAAATCCACAGCCAATCCTGCTGGCAGCAGGAGGAAATCTGCCCAGGAGGGCTGAGAGCAGCAGCAGCCCCTTGGGAGCAGCAGCCTCCTGCTGGTTTCCCCCCGACCTTCTGCTTTGAAGAGAAGCCAAAAAAGTCTCTTTTGCCAAACCCCTTCCCCATGGCCTTTTACTGCTACAGAGCTGCTAGAATGGTCTTTCCCCCAACCTGTGTGAAGCACAAACTCTCTTTTCTCCTTCGCTTTGCCCATTGCTGCTCTTTTCTCAGGTGCCCCCAGCCGGGAACTCCGGCAGCCTGCGAGGCAATCTCACCCCTCCAGACCCAGCACCTGCCCCTCTCACTCAAATTGTTTGTCTGTGCCTCCTTTAAAACCTCTTTTTTTTTTTTTTTTTTGGTTTTCCAGCTGTTGTCCCTCTTGGTGGCCACCTCGGTCCTCTCCAGCTGCTCTCTTTAGGCACAGCTGTGCTGGCTCCATCCCCACCTGCTGGCAGCAGCCTCCTGCCTTCCCTTCCTCTGCGTGCATGGACATGGCCTGCATCCTTCTGGAGCTGATGCTGTTAAAGCAGCATTGAGCTATGGGAGGGATAAGAACACAGCTCAGGGATGAATGAAGATTATTTTTGCTCAGGCACAGGAGAGAGAATCACAGGATTTAGCCTGTATTCTTTAATAAAAAGAGTATTTTGTGTGTCTCTATTTATTTTTTCCTTTTAAAAGTAAGATGTGGTTATTGTCTGGGTCTCAGTCTACATGAACTAACATCACCCAAGTTCCTGCAGACCAAAGAGAAGAGGAGCTATTAGAAGGCAAAGCATCCTGGCTGTTAGGCCTTTCCAGCTTCTCTTGCTTTCAGTGCCTTTCCTCTCACTTTGTGAAAGTCTGTGCAGGAGACCAGCAGGTGAGAGGGAGCAACTGCAGCATCTGAGGATATTTGCTAAAATGTAGTGGTAGAGCAGAGCACGATGGCTTAAAAAAAAAGAAAAAAATCCAATGGCTTTTTTACCTTTCCTAGGGGACAATTCCCACACACGCCGTTCCTTTTTCAGCACTTGAAACAGTTTCTCTTCCTATTTACAGAGTAAGATATACAGTCTGTGCTTCAGTTCATATTTTCTGAACTTCAGATGCTCTTCTCCATATTAAAACATCTCGCAGGCAAATGCATATCCTTATTTATACTTCTTATATTAACCCAGTTACATGGTGGCTATAAAATTCCGTAATAAGAAATAAGAGCTCTCATTGCGCATTCACAAAGCCCTCCAAAGAACAGAGGAAGAACAGTCCATAAGTCTCATAAATCCAACTTAATTTATTCATAGTAAGAGTGTAAAAATTGGATATTTTTATATTCCAGGATATTTATGATAAGAAGGTAAATGTATAAACCTCCCCCAACAACAATTCAATAATTGATGATAAAATAAAATAGATAACAGATTTCAAAATTCTTGCATCAGAAGAGTGAAATATTGTAAACAATAACATGGCTTGTGTGCATTCAATCAAATCTGCACTGGGTGAGGGCAAGAATATAATTTCAAAACTTTCAGAGCTCTCTGATCCCCTGATCCAGAATCTTCCAGCTTCACTGTTCCAGTGTCTGCAGTAATATACAGACATTTTCCTTCCATCAAACATACCCAGATAACCTGAGGGGAGAGATTCTATGCATCATGCTCACTTTTGGTCTCCAGAAAAAAAGTTTTTCAGGCATTATATCCACAAGAGAAAAGGGGTGGTAGGAGAGACCTCTCTGTCCAGTCAGTGTGGCTGGGGAGGTCTCTGGTTTTTTGCCTGCCACACAGAGGAGCTGTTTTGGTCACACCCATGTTCTGAGAAGAGAGAGAGAAGAGAGGATTTGGCAAATGCCACCACACACAGCTCCCTCAGTGACGTGATAAAAACCCCTCCTGAACCAACCATGCCATGGCCCTTGCTCAGTTCAAGTCCCTTGCTATAGAGACAAGGGACAAACCCTTCTTGGAAAAAAAAAGATATTTTGCTCGAATCACCTAGATCTTTACTTTTCAAAAGGTAGAAATTCCCTATTTTCCACCTCAAATATGTTCACAGATGTCGCTCCTAAAGCAGGTGTTTCCACAACATTCTCCCTTAGCCCAGAGCTCCCCTCCCTGCTATGCACATATCAGCAACACAAAAGGCAACCTCGTTTTCCCTTTTGCTAGGCTAAGCAAATTAATTTCAACCTATACTTTAAAAGCAAGCTCTTCATTCTCCTGATTATCCTAATAGCCTTTCCCACTGCTTGTGCAAATCAGAACAAGCAGGCAGGGATCCAAATGAGCTCTGTACAGTGGCATTAATTTAACTGTTGCTCTACTGTATTTCCAGAACTGAAAGAAGCTTTTCACGTTGCAGTGGGAGCAGTCACCTTGTGATCAGATAGGATATCCATCTTTTATTGACCCAATTCTATTGTTCATTCTCAGGCTTGCTGATGTACTGCTCTGCCCTGGAAGTGTTCAAGGCTCATTTGTATGTGAACAGGACTTTTAAAAGGGTTTTTGGAGATGATTCTAGATAACAGCATATAAGACATGTGCCTGCTCAATTCAATGGTATTTGCTAGAGGAAGGAGGAAAATGAATGTGCAGCAACAAAGGAAATTCTGTGACTCAGCTAGAAAGGCAAAAAGCAGGAATCCAGTAAATATCAGTCTTTAAGGATAATAGCTTTCACTGTTCAGCTATTCTTCACAGGTTCCTTATCTAAAGCCTCTGTGCCACTCACTGAGGAGAGAGAATTCAACCCACAGAGCCTCACAGGAGACAGGGATGTACACTCTGGGCCCACTTTTCGGCCACTTAACAATTATGAATGCTTTTTGCTGATCATTTAGATTAGAAATCAAGCAAACAGGACTTTCCTACCTGGAAGCAAGGTTCTGACTTACAGTATTTCTGCTTATAGAATCTATTTCTCCCATTTAAGGTTGTTCAAGTGTATGTCAAGGTCAATTTTCTGTCGGGGCCAACAATGCAAAATTTGTGCTTGCGTGATTTTGTGTGATTATGAGATCCTCTTGCTGCTCTGAGAAACTGCAGCACAAGCAATCATTCCTGCTTTGTTCTTTCCCATTTAAGTTGCTGTGAAAGACTCCACGAAATGCAAATGCAGCTCCTCCTGCTTCCCACCTGACAGCAGCTTACAAAACTGATGGGGAATCTCTTCACAGCTCTGCTTTATTTTATTTTTTCCCCCTCTAGGCATCCTGGTGAGTCTATCTTTCTCTAGGAAAGATGAGAAATCCTGCTTGCCTTTTTAAAAGTCAGCTTAGGGACGAACACAGAGCACCACCAAAGCCCGTGTAGTTTGCAGCCTCCACCTTCCAGAAGAACATGCCATCCACATATCTAGGAGAGATCAATCCTACCCTTTTCTTCATAGTCAAAGAAGGGTTTTATGACAGCAGGAGGTGCTACCTGTGGCTGGAAGTGGCAGAACAATCTCATAACTCAGATGGCCTTGGAGGCCACCACAGCCTCTTGTCCCTTGCTGTGTATAAGAGGAAAGTCAGACAAAATATAGACATGTTGAAATAAAATACCTTTTTCTAGAGTGAATTAGATAATAATTTTATCCAAGACCTGAAGGTGAAGATTATTTACAGCTGTCTGGTGTCTGCAGGGAGCTACAGTTTCATCTTAATGATGCTATGGCATTCACACTTCTGTCCTCAGCAAGCACTCGCAATTAACATAAAAAGGCTGCTACTTATGCATGAGTTTCTGTATTTGACTTGAAGAGGCAGATGAATAAAACTAAATAAATGTGAACTGTTAGACCATGGGACTTAATATGGTTTTGGAAACAAGTGATGGAAGTTTTAATTGCAGACCAAAAGATTTTGACATCATTGAGATCACTTCCATCTGACCCTAATGACTGTGGTTTCCCAAATCAAACCCCAGAATTTACAGCCAGGCTCAGCACCCACTTTGCTCTTAGATCCTTTTCTACAAGCAGTAATGACCACTAATGAAACAGCCAAAAGCCCAGGTGGCTCTCCTGCAAATGTACATTTCAGAGCCTCGAGACCTGATCCTGCAGCTGCCAGCTTCACCCTGGGAAAACCATTAGCAGCTGGCTTCACGTCTAGGAAAAGAAAATGAAATATGTTGCATTTTCACAGCCATCAATCAGCAGATGCAGTGCCAGGAAAGCTTCATAATGATGTAGATATCACCAACTGACTTTGCAAAAAAAAAAAAAAAAATAAAAGGGTACTTTTCAGGGGGGAAAACATATGCAAAAAACCCCAAAAAACCATACAACAGATGATCTGAGTGCACACTTGTGTGTGTGGTGTGATCTTGTTTAGACGGGAGAGGTTGAGATCTGAAAGCAGCTCCCCTGCCAGGGGGACAGTGTTCGCCCTGCTCCCCAAGGACGGCAGCAGGAGGGCACGTTTCTCCTCAGCCCTCAGCACCACCTCACTGCAGCCATGGCAGGGGGCTCGGCCCCAAGCCCCCATGATTAAATGAGTGTCTTTGCCTGCCCTGCTGAGCTTTCTATTGTTCTCTGGAAGAGAATGTTCTGAGAGACGAAGACTTTAAAATGAAAAAGAGCTGGAACTTCAGAGTTGCACAATGATGCAAGAAAGCCCAGAAATAAATAAAAAATACATTAATGAATAAAATGTCACTTACGGCAACGGCATTTGATTGAGTTTTTTCCTTAGTGTTCTGAAAAATGGCTGAAAATTATCAGCAGCATCACTGCTCCTAAGTGTTGTATTTCCAAATGGGTTTTTTTTGCTTTTACCCCTTGATATTATCTTTACTGTTTTCTTGAGAGAGACACCGAAATGCCTGGCATGACTCACGCTGTGAGCAATCCTTCTGTGAGAACTGAATGAAAACAGGCTGATAACAAGGGTGATTTCATTAAAAAGAGCTCAGCCTGGTGACTGGTTACATGGACGTTATTGAAATTATGCATGCAGAACTCCAGCACTGTCATATTGTTTTAGCTCATGTTTTCCATGGCACAGGAGAAAGTACCTTTGTCAGTTCAGTGGAGAAAGGTTGGAGATGATTGAGATAAAACAGCAGGAGGAGACCAATATGATTAAGTCACACAGCCAACTGCCCATGTATAACATGGTAATGGAGGGGAAAGAAGAGGGCAAACTAAAATTAAGTCAAAAGGACACAGGAGACAAAAGGCTACACATATAGGACATGGAGAGGATGTACAGTGAGCTGATTTGTACAGCAGGCAGAGTGCAAAATTTTCATGCCTTGTATTCAGATATTTCCTGTTAATATTGATGGGAACTCTGCACTAACTAGTGCTGGAATGGACAGTCTGTTTAGTGAACATGCATGGAGAGAGGCATGTTTAATTAATTTTACAGTCATGGGCAGAAAGGTCAGATGACAGCCGGTGAGTAAAATCCCCAGCAGCCAGATTGGACAAGAGAAGAAAAAAAAAAGTACAAGGGAAAAAAAGAGTATTTGAAGGAAAAGCAAGGTCAGGTCTGGACTCACTCTGGTGATTGTTCACACCTCTTCAGCACAAAATAAGGTCTTCATTTTGCTGCAGGTCACCAGGTAAGAACAGCCCTCTTGCAGGAAATCTTGGTCACTTCAGAGACAGCGCAGCCTACTTTAATTTGTTCCCTCTGGGTAGAACAGTGTAGATACAAGTCACAGAACAGATGCTCATGTGAGACATGAGCAAGCAGGGTACCAGCACTGCCTGGTACAATCAGCCACTCATCACACACGACAGCAGTGGAAAAGTCCACAAATGTGTGTTCTCTATGAGTATATTTATTATTCTGTCCTTTTCCAGTGGATAAGGAACTGTGAAAGCGTGGAACGGTAACAGACGCAAGTTACAATCCCAGTCAGGAGGCAAAGACCCAACTCCTTCCAAGGCAAGGGAGCACTCAGTGCCCTGAAGAAGCTGGCAGGACAGCACCCACCACCAGGGCAGAGCAAATATTTCCCCTTCCATCTATGGACACACGAAGTCACGGTGGGAAGCGCTCACCAACCAGCAAACCCTAAAGCTGCAGCTGTTTGCACGGCTGCAGTTTGCTCCTGGTGCCTGGAAGTTGTGATCCAGCCCTGTGACACTGCCATGCCCTGATTTCCTCGAGGACCAGCGTGCCTGCGGTTCCCAGGATAGATGACACTCCACGGCAGAGCAGTGAGCCAGTATTTCATGTCACCCTTATTGTGAGCACATGGCTTTAATGCACGCATTGCGCGAAGTAACAAAACCCATCTAGGAAATGCCATTCATTTCCAGACAGGATTTTTCCTTCTTTATTATACTAAATGGGTGCTTAATCTGCAGTCATTAATTTCCTTTCATAGCGTTTGTGGGGTGAAGGCCAAATAATATCAGTGTTAAAGGCAAAGGAAAATAGTGCAGATCCATTAACAAGGAAGAACAGCAGTAATATAAAGGGAATGTAAATGCATTCAAAATCTTTTTTGCTTCGTTTTTCTCAGAGACATTTCATGACCATCAGATATTTAGCAGTTTATTTCAAGATGTTAATAAGAACACAAGGCACAAAAAAGAGAGAAAGAGCTCAAAATGGGTATACCACCTTGAGTAAAAACCAAATCATTACTTGAAACTAAAGTTGCCTTCAAAAAGGAACGCAGAATTTCTGACATCCAAAGGGCAAAAACAGAGACAAAAATTCAGTGCTTAACAAGAAAAAGTGAAAAAAAGGATGGTTTGAGATGCTACAAACCAGCCGGACTGCCTTCCATGCAGGTTCCTAATGATTTGCAACTTGCAGAGTTATTAGGAAAAATTAAGAATGGAATTTGTTATTGAGAGTAGTGCACATAAAACACAGCAACTCATTACACCTGTGCACATGGATTTGAGGGGCCACAGCTGGACTACTGTGACTGATTTTGATCATCCTACTGAAATAAAGCTGGGCAAATTAGAGGCAGTTCAGAAAGGGAGCTGCAATGCTAACGAGGGACCTAGAAATGTGAGCTGAAGGGAAAGTGAGAAGGAAATAGGCTTACCTTAGAGAAGGGAGCACTGAAAGGGGCTGAGTTTATTCTTCTTACATGGGAAGCGGAGAGGCAACAGTTGGTTATTCCTCACAGGCACAGATGGTGGAGAAAGAGGGAGACCAGCCTGACCAGGGCTGGAACAACCTCAGCCATGATTTAAGTGGTGAGACACCTTGTCTGGGAATCAATGTTCACAAAACTCCCACCTTGTCTGGGAATCAATGTTCACAAAACTCCCTTCACCTGCAACTAGAAGGGGGACAGGCAAACCCCACAGGTACATGGCTTAGCAACCTTAAATCCTCCCGCAGAAAACAGGGAAAGAAGGTGGTTGGGAAAAGCTGGTGTGGATTATTAAGACCCAATTGCAACACGTGAGCCAATTCTCTTTTTTTACAGCATTGCTGGTCTAGTAAGAGGCAAGTGTGAGGTGTGAGCTATCCTGGCTTCACCAGCATCTCCAGGACAACAAGTTAATGGTTAGAGAGACAGGGAAATGAGGCCGAGTGTGCCCCATCTGCTGAGGTGTCTGATCTCTGAACCCAGAGCTGCCCGAAATAGAGCCAGGCACAGAGCTTCTCTTCCCTTTCATGAAAAACACAGAGATATTTTTACTTTACTCTTCCACACTGAAATGAAACAAAATTCTCTTGAAATGTTTGGTAAAGAAAAAGAAGAGAAAGGGAGGGAAAGGGAGATAGATCCTCTTCTCCCCTTTCCCCATACCCACAACCCCCTGGTAGCTATCGGCCCGGGAGATAGTGACATTAATTTAGGAAGTTTTGCTCAGGCAGATCCAGAGCAGAGCCCGAGCTCCTCATTTTGTGGCTTCTCATGCACTTTGATTATGCCAAAGTGCAGAGCTTTCGCCCTTTTCTTTTCTCCCTTTTTCCCCTCCAGCAATGCTGTACTAAAAATCACACGACAAGAACTTCAATGGAGAAACACACACTGTGAAAACCTCAGCTGTGGCGAGTCAACATTTTCCAACAAGAAAAAAAAGGAAATTCATCAGAAAGCTCACAGCCAGCTCCAACATCAAGATTTCAGAGGCAGCTTAGCTTTAAGTGCCTCATATTTCTGCATACCAGGGTCGTCAGTCAGGCACCCAGAAAACAAGGAGCACAGGAGTAATGATCACCTCTGACATGGCTGGAGTGACTTATCCAGCATGACACGGGCCCCTGTGGCAGCCCCATCCATCACCTCCTCGGGGCAGCATTCCTGGAGTAATTTTTTTTCCTCCAAAACATCAATACTAGCTAACATTTTTTAAACACCGTCATCCATTTCAGTCAATCTTATTCTTCATAATTTCGGTTTCTTTCTGTTGGGAAATTGGAGTGTATTTCACAGTGTGAAGTGTCAGGAGAACAACTGCGTCAAGGAACAACATCCTTTCCCTTGCCACTTATATTTGTTTGCTTGAGCAAAATGTACACATTCACCCCAGCAAGAGATTAACTGTTCTGATGCACCGCCACAGCCTGAGCATCTCTTAGACATACTAAAAAGCTCAACCTTCAAAACCTCTGCATGACCGGAAATCAGATTTTTAGGTAGCTTTATCCTGCTATCCAGCCTTCTAATGCTTTTTTCTTCCTTCATAACATTGGATCACTTAGATAAAATCTTAATGGTGAGGGTACTGCTTGGCTAGGTTCTCCGTGCCATTGCCTTAGCCTATTTATATGCAATAATCTCCCAAAGAGCTTATACTTTTCACTTTTATCAGCCAAAAAGCATACTGGAATTAACATATGGTATCTCACTCTATTTACTTGCTACTGAATCCAAATACTCAGGGGCAAGTTGTTAGCAGGGAGAGAGTAAAACAAGCACGGAAAATCCATGCCAAGCCCTAAACAGACAAGGGTGTGAACAAACCCCACTTGTTGTTGAGCAAGAGGGGACTGCTTGGACTCCTCTCCTCAGAGGTACCTGCAGATATCCCCCAGGGCAGCACTGGAGGTGCTGAGCAAATGAATTTGCAGAGTGTTTTAGGGAATTTCTGGGAGCTGCTCAGAGAAAGAATTCCTGCGTCAAAACAACGCTCTCTGCGAAGAGCGCCCACCAGGCACTCCAGCACCCCTAAAGGTCACAAATGTTATCCCATGTGTGACAAATGAGACTGTGCAGTCCCAGGGCGTGTTGGTGGATGCAGGGGCATTAAATGACCTTCCCCAGTCCTTTCCTGCCCTGCTTGCTTTGACCTTCCCCTGCAGTGCCCAAGTGTCCTGTGGTTCCTTGCTCCTGGCTCGGCTCAGAGCTCAGGACAGCAGGGACAGGCAGTCTGTTTTCCCCAGGGCATACCTCTCCTCCTCCTCCTGGCAAGGTTTTGCCTTGTAGACAGGGATTTTTCCCCCACCAGTGTAAGAGGTGCTAACTCAGCGGTAGTGTTAATTTTACATGGGCCAGAAGAAGTGGTTAATCTGTTTGTTTATTCTCTTTAATCCTGACATTGTTTGTTAATAGGACCGACCTCTGCTTGATCTGTCAGAAAAACAGTGACTCTTATTTTAGTTATTATACACATATAATAACTATATAATATAGTTATTATTTCCACTTCTTTTAAAAAGGGTGAAAACCAGTCTCTTCCGCATATTTCATGTGCACACTCATATGATCACATGTCAGTTCTTTGCATCCCACCCTCAGGGGAAAGGAGATTTAGCTTAATGACTATTCGCAGAGGTTTTGCAAAGAGCTGGGCTGTCATTTCTCAAGGAATCACAGCCAAAATAACCTGCTGTTGTAAGAAATCTTGGAAAGGACTTCGGTGATGTGAAAATACTGCAAATTATTATTGCAAATAAGATTCAATCTGTATAAAAATCTATGTCATTCTTGGCATATATCCACAAAGTCTACATCCTAAGATAAGGTTTGCCTTGAAAGAGAAGAGGTTATTTTTCCTACCTTAAAAGAGGATTTTAAATGATGGGACACATTCCAAGAATAGGTCTGAGAAGAAAATAAGAAGACTGCAATCCTATGATCAGAGTGATAATGTTTTTGGTCCCTGATTAAAGAGAAAATTCCACTTTGATGTGCTCTCTGCAGTCAGGAGTAATAATGAACAAGCAACAAATACCAAGAAATGAGCTTGAGAGAAATACAGAAATTGACTGGTTCACAGGGCCACCTGGAGTCACATCTGCCCTGCATTATCCATCTCAGTGACCGCGATGGCAGGTCACACTGGCTGGCAACATGGACAAATTTTCATTGTGACCATGAAGAATTGCAGTTCAAAGGTGCAAAACTGTAGTAAGGGCAGCTGTCTCTCAGGATGGATGAGGACTCTGTCTTGCTGTTGAAGAAATATGTAAAAGTCTTTCAGGAGTATCTAGGGGAGGTATTCATTTAGGTGGTTGATCACTACTGTATGGGAGATAAATTAGAATTAGACATCCTTGCTTGATTTGCATTGTGGACCTGGCGGTCCCACAGCCAGAATTTTAAAAAAAATAATAAAAATAATTTACAAAAAGAGATCATCCTGCAAAGCAGTTCATGTGAATGATGGAAGTGGAGACAAGGAAAACAAAAACACAGGGATAATCCTCCTTGGAGCAAACCCAACGGGGTGAGCACCCTTGGGAGTGTGTTTTGGGTTAACAATGGGTTAAAATGGCATTGGCGACACTTTTCCCCACATCAACGAGATCTACCATAATTTCATTTTGAATCTGACAAGCTATTTAGCCTAGAGAAAAAGAGCTATATTTTTATGAAAGTTTATTTTTTTCCCCTTCTTTGCAAACGAAATGCCTCAATGGCCTCTGCTTCCAAGATCTTTAATTTTAGATTGAAGAGGAGTTTAGCTTGAATTTCAATATTATCAATCACTCTTTGTGATTTTAAAGTTTTTATTTCTCTGGGATAATGGAAAGATTTTAGTTTAGATTGAAATAAATAACTTTTCCTCAGCGGACCAGTGAATTACAAACCATGTGCACACTAAATCTTCTGTGTGCTGGTAACATCTGCTCAACAGTTGCCTTTTTTCAGAATTTACAGCAGCACACCACGACAGCCATGTCTTTCTGTCCCTCCTACATGCAACCTTTCCCTTCCTGCTTCGCTCCGGGTGCTGTCTGTACTCAAGTTATTGCAGCAGAAAAATGTAGAACGTTAGCATCTGTTAATCCTTTTATACCTCAAGCCTTCACATGTTTGTCCAACTCTGCTTTTCATTGTGCCTTCATGTCTCTGGAATAGCATCAAAATTCCAGATACAGCAAAATAACCCATGAGTGTATCCTGGCCCTGTGGGGCTGCTGGAAGGCTACTTTAGAATTAAGATAATTCAGTGGTTTAAGTGTGTTTGCTGGATCCCTAGGAGCAAACTTTTACCCCACTTTGCAGGGATTTAGCCATTCAGATGTTATTAATATCAAGCCACGCTGCTGAATCTACATGTTCTGTAAGGGAATAACCTAGATTTGAGTGCCTTGCTTTGCACTAGACACTTATTTCAGCAAATAATAGAAAGGATGAAAAGGAACTTTAGCCTCCAGTGTTACTGTGGCATGACAGAGGAGGAATGAGAGGCTAAGGAACATCTAGCAAAGATCTTCACAGTAAATTTGGACCCCGAATTTTCTTCCACGCGACATTTTAAAGTCTTTGTGGGTTAAAAATAGAATCCTAGAGCATCCTGAATTGGAAGGGACCCACAAGGATCACTGAGGGAGAGTTGAGAGATCATCACAGACTTGCAGTTCATGGCAAAAGGGTAAGTTTGCTTAAATAATATGGGGTGAGAATGAGAGTCCAGCAAGGAGGCAGCAGAACACTTTGTTATTAGACCTGTAGGTTTTCTCCAAGAAATTATGCATTTTATAAAGAGAATTGAATATGCATCAGTGCAAAGAAAAATTGAAAGAATGGAAACAGCACTGGAGGCTAACAAATTAGAATGTTCTTATTTGTATTGAACAGTTAACAAAACTATAGAAAAGAGAGTGGTTTCAGAGGGAGGAGACCTGCCATGAAACAGCCAAGTGCTCAGGCCTTTGCCCCAGCACATGGCAGTCATGGTTTGAAGTCGGGGAAAATCAGGCAGCTCCAAATCTGCCCATGAAGCTCAAACCCAGAAGAAAATGTCCCCACATCATCTTGCTCCTCTCACCTGTTTGTTGCCTTCTGCTGGGCCTGTTCTGCAGCCTGTGCTCCAAACACACCCAGTGCCTCTCTGAGCATTTCTGCTGCTTGTAAACAGCATTTATGCAACTCAACTCATCACCAGGGCTAAAAAGAGCTAATGGGATCCTCATTTCTGAATGCAGAAAGACGAGCATTGTGAGGGATAGAAGAAGAGAAAGTGTTCCTGAGCAGATAAGTGTGAAAGGTGTAAGGGCTGCACAGCAGCACGGACACCAGCACTCCTCAGTCTGTCACAGGCACACCCCTGTGTGCTCATGGGCTGGCAGGTGGATAAATGTGAAAGGTGTAAGGGCTGCACAGCAGCACGGACACCAGCACTCCTCAGTCTGTCACAGGCACACCCCTGTGTGCTCATGGGCTGGAGGTGGGTTATCCAAACCACGGGGTTAAAGCCATCAGCACATTTCTGTACCACCCCACCCACACCGAGGGTACGGTGGGAGAGGCAGCAGCTGCTCTTGCACATGGAGCTGCAGCTGGCCCCTGCACTATTGCAGTTGTAGGTCCACCTGTGGCTTTTAAAGTGGCATTTGAAGCTTTAGGGGTAATTAAACCTTCTCTGAACCAAGTTAACCGTAGAAAACTACAGAAATATCGCTGCCAGGACTTCCACGCTAAGTTTTAGCTGTGTGTGCTTGTGCAGGATATCAGCAGATGCCAGACACGCTCACCTATACAAACCCTCTGTTCTCCAAGCAGCTCCAACCACAGGACCACAGAATCGTCACAGAATCATTAACATTGGCAAAAACCTCTAAGACGATCGAGTCCAACCTTTGGCCAAACACCACCTTTTCAACTAGACCAGAGCACTGATTGCCACATCCAGTCAATTCTTGAACACCTCCAGGGATGATGACTCCACCACTTCCCTGGGAAGTCCATTCCAATGCTTAACAACCCCTTAAGTGAATAAATTTTTCTGATGTCCAACCTGAACCTCCTCTGGCACAGCTTGAGGTTACATCCTTTTGTCATAAAACAACTCATAAAACACAACACAGAAATGACCAAAGGCTGACACTCACCAGGTTTCACATAATCAAATTTTACAAGTTTCAAAAGCAACTCAGCAATGACTGCAAATTGCTAAAGAACAAAGTAGCAAATGATAAATTGATTGCCTGCTGTTTCTTTGTGCACTAATTTGTGTTATGGCTTTCCAATCTGAAATTGCTTGACTAGTTTTTTGCCAATTGTTTTCATTTTTAGCTCAAATTGCAAACGAAATGACTGTGGTAACCTGAATGCATAAAGTCTAATGAAGAATTGATCAATTGTCATATTGTAGGGTTTTTCTGAACACTGGTTTCTGGCCTATCTTCTCAGGATGAAAATTACAGTTATTAGCCAATTACCAACTAAGAATGCAAAACTGAGTGTTGTTTTGATAACAGAAAGATGGAAGAAAGCCTGAAATAATGCCTGTCTGCCCGTAATCACCTTGTTCACCTAGGGATGGAGATGCACAGATAACATTTTCAGCTGAATTATTGCCTAGCAAAAGAATTGAGATCTGGTTGCTTCCTCCTTCAATTCAGTAACGCTATTTTTTAAACCATGTTTTTCACTAAGAGGTATAACTTTATTTTATAATCTAAAAGTATACTCTGGCTGTTATCAGGCAAGAAGGAGGTGGAAGAGTAGAATGAAAAGCTCAGCATGGAAATGGCTCCATGGAAGTAAAAAACTGCTAGGATTCATCTCATCTGGTGAGAAGAAGCTGTACTGCGTTAGCAGTGTCTGAGGAGGAGAGTGGTTCTCATTGAGAACACTCCATCTGGCAATCTGATTTTCTTTTATTTTCTTTCTAAAGAACAGAAAGTGCCAGTGCTATACCTCCTGTAAGAAGCACCATGTCGAGGGCGGTGGAAGAAATCTCCATCCCAGTCCAACTCATCCCTACATGGGAAACCCCCCCACAGCCCAGTCAGCCTCTAAGGGACAGAGCTCATTTCTGCCCCAGAGGACCTTCTGAGGACACAGACCTCCCCAATACATTTTTAAGACAGCAGAAGCTTTAAAACACACAAAGCTACCCTGTGATCAAAGTTAATTCAGTGTAAATGAGAAGAAATCAGTAGATTTGCCTTCTGCACGGCTGATCCCGATCAAAGCACAGCTGCCTATAATACTTACCATATGGGGCAACAATTGTCTCCTGTTTATTCCTGTGCCTCCCTAATCCTCCATGTGCCCTGTGAACCTGCAGATCTGTACCTGCAGCTCTGGCTGGATGGCCACAGAAAGGCATTTGACTTTACACATATATATAATTATGGAGATGTTTTTTCTTGTTATGGTAATTACATCCTAAAAGGTTGCACAGGTAGCAGCTGTAAAGGTGGTGAAGACTCAGCTGATACCAGCTGAGCTGCATTTTCTTTTACATCACAAAGCAGCTTATAGCTGAAGGCCTTATAGGTTCCTGAAACCTTACTATTTTTATGGATGCTCCTACTAGTCCTGGTAAATAAGCAGAGATCTGTGGAGCAACCAAAGCAGAGATGACCCTAAACAAAAAGGAAAATCAGTGCCTGTTAGAACTAGGAGCTGAGAACTAAATTCAACTAAATAAAAATAGCAGATACATTTATCTGGAGGTTTTTGTATTTAGGAACTGAAAGTCTTGCTGTTTTGTGGCATGAATAGGCATCACCAGACCTCTGTCAGGTGCTAGACACACAACCAGATCTGTGAGATTCCCTGGAATCATCATGACTGAGGGAAAATGCTGGCTGGGACTGAAACAATCCTGTTTCTATGGGAGGAAGGCACTGATTTATTTTAGTTTTGAAGATACCATGATTATATGTACAGAATCTGTGCCTTTTGAAAGCTGAAGAAACAAACAGTGAGGATTGCTGATATATTTGGATTTTAGAAATCTATTACGCTTAATGTCGTAATTCAACGGTTGGGAGTACACAGCTTTATCTTATCACAGTGGCCAGGCAGGCTGCTGGCTATTTCTGGCTCATGACCTTTTATTTCAATATTTTTAAAATCCATCCAGAGTGCTCTAATGCATGAGAAGAACTTCTTGCATCCTCAGCAGGAGCTGCTATGTGCTCCAGCCTGTTTCATATCAACTCTCTCCAAGTTTCACACAGCGAGCAGCCCACAAGGGGACGAAGGACAGGGTCAAAGAAAACCTAAATTTTGGTAGGATGATGGTGAGATCCTTCCAGGTTTGTGCAGTAGCTGGGAAGTGGAGCATGTCTGTGTACATTATTGCAGCACTGTAACGAGTAAAGCCTTACTCCCAAGGCAAGAGGGAACCCAGCCATTCATCCTAAATGTCAGAGCCCTGACAGAAAAGCCCATTATAAACAAGTGAAGAGCTGGAGCCACCGTTGTGCCAGTGAATGGGATGAATAACAGCAATGAATAATAGCAAAACAATAGCAGGAAAAATTGCCCCGTCACCCTGCATCCATGAGGAACTAAATCACACCCAGGACACACGCGTGGACCTGGCATTTGGCAGAGCTAAGCCGCCTGCACTCGGAGTGCCCTTATCTGCTCGCCAGCCTCTGCTGCATCCTGGGAGCACTGACAGCAAGGGAGTGGTGACACCTTCCCCAGCACCATATCATCCGCATACAGCACTGCACTGAGGAAGTGCAGGAAAACGTGGCCAAAATTGGGCATTATCCATGGGAGCCGTCTGGAAAAATGTGTGGCTTGCAAATTGTAATTAGCCAGTGTTGTGGCTGAGGCATAGAAACAACTCCAGCTCTCGAAGGGGTAAACCATGGAAATCAAATTTCCATCTGAATAGAGGCCAGTGGTTTCTAAAATCAAAACCTGTGAGTTTGTTTTTGCTGTTTCTATTTAGGAACGCTACATTTGTGACTGTGTGTTCAACTGAGATTAGGAGGTAAGAAAGACCCTTTTCATTTGATTTCACTTTTTCATTCTGAGGGGTGAGAGCAAAATAGACCAATCAATAACAATAATTATAATTTTCTTTTTATTGATTGCTCAGAAGCCCTTAAAGGCATCATCATTAGCTTAGAGATAACTTGAGGAAATTTATGATGTTTTGAATTCTGTTGTGACACAGCAATAGTAGGTGATTTCTATATTCAGATTCTCAGACTGAGCCAGAATGAGTGAGGAGGAGACTTGGTATAATATAATAGAGCTATTGACACAATTTGGCTTTGCTGTGTTTTCTAACTGGCATATTCAATAGATGAGGCTGCATTTTGCAAAACAGGGTATCCGCTGACTTCACCTGGCCTGTACAACTGCCCATTGCTTTTTATCCATGTGATGTTTCCTGTCCTTTTTGTGTCCACCACATTATCCATGAGCAATTTTCACACTGATCAGAGATGCCAGACAGTGATTCTTGGAGACTGAAACATTTTAAAGGACAATACTTCTGCTGGACCCTTCTTGGCTCATTTACTTCAGTTGGCCACACATGCATTGTCCCTGAAAATAAAAAATTCCTTCATCTTCTCTATTTATGGAGCACTGAAGAAAGTGCTTTTCATCCCATCTCCTATGACAGTTCTCCAAATGCCACTGTAACCTGCTAGGAAGCTCCTCAGGCTTTGCTCACACTCCTCACAGGGACCCCTTGTTTTCACCTATTTTGTCAGCCCCTCTTGACATCTCTTCTGGCCCCACACAAAATTCTTCTCTGCCTGTCTCTGCATCCTCCTGTGTGAGCTGTATGCAGCTCATTGTTCTGCAGATTATTCAGGGGATACACAAACTAGAAGAAAAGTCTCACATAATCAATTCCTCCTTTCTAAACCACAAGTTAAAAACAGAAATGCAAGGTAAGATAAGAGGTATGAGCAAGAATAAATAATTGTTTGCTCTGGAACTGAGCATTGGCCCTTGGTTTGTCAATAGTTTATTGCTTTACTCCATGGAAGAGCAGGATAAGTGACCTTGTTCCCAGGCAAATGAAATTCAGATCCATCATAAAGAAAACACCTTCAGATTGTAGGAGGGGTTTTTTTCTCAAATCTGCCTGTTATTCAGTACAAATAACATGTATTAAATGTCATATTGTTTTCAGCAGGTACTCAGCCTCTTGCTTCTTCCTGGGTAAAAATGTCTATAATTACATTCATTCTGCACAATGGTTCATTTATCTCTATCAACTTTGCCTTGTGAATGCTTTGTGACTTGTTC
This sequence comes from Callaeas wilsoni, assembly GCA_013398955.1. NCBI lineage: Eukaryota > Metazoa > Chordata > Aves > Passeriformes > Callaeidae > Callaeas > Callaeas wilsoni. The sequence continues at coordinate 129,520 of VWPU01006181.1, forward strand.
AAGACCTGGCCATTATGAGTATGTGGTGTTTGTACAATGGGCTTCCTTATCATTTCAGTTCAGTAGGAGGTTCCTCTGCTTCTGAAATCTCTGAAAATAGTTTTATTTATTAGCTGTCAAGATTTTAAAATACAATTATTATGTTTTATTCACCAGAGGAGCACTCATGGTTCAAGCATTTTGATGTAGGGATCACTGTCACATCCACAACAAATTTCTGCCTCTGAATATTGTTAAGAATTAAAATTTTTGTCATCAGCAGGCAGAATAATTGACGTAAAATCCTGGTAAGTATTGGTGAAATAAGGCAGCAACTTTTATGTTTAATAAACTATCAGGTGTTCCTTAGCTACAAATATCTTGCCTATAAACAGATGTTTGTTCACCTGGAACCTGCATCCACCAAAAGGGATTCTGAACTGTTGTCAGATCGGTTGGATTCTGCTGTTATTTTGAACACATCCATCAAGAGCTTGGAAAGAGTTTCCCTTTCCCAACATCTGCCTTTGCTTCTCTACATAAACCCTCTTTCAACGTGTGGTAGATCATAATATAGGAAAGTGATGGCACTGACACACTGAAAGCTTCAGGAACTCTTACTTGGGCTTTTCTACATCACTGAAATGCAGCCCCTGAGCAAGAAGTGGCTGGCGATTAAAAAGTTTCCCTCTGTTTCTAAAACAGAAAGAGAAGAAAGGGAACACATCCTTTGTCTGCAATTAATTTGGACTTATGGCTTATTAGCCTCAGCATTTCAGACTGATTTTTCCAAATGAAAACCTTTCATAATTTTGCCGTGAAGAGAAAGTCAAACGCAACAGAAAAGGTTTTGTTCCACTGTGGATTGTAAGAAACGAAAAGAGGAAAGGTGAAAATCTGCCAGGGAGAGGGGGACTTCAAAACTTAACTGTATGTCATACAAATGTCAAAAGTATGAGTAGTCATACATTATTTTAATTTTTTTTCATATACATGTATGCATATATATATATATATGTGTTTTTGGGGGAAACTCCAGATTGTTTTCCCACAGTGAGGGAGTTGATGGCAAGAAGGAAATCTGCATGTAGGGACACACCTTTCCTGTCACAGAGCAACCACAGCCCGTCACCAAATGCTGCTGTTGGTTAGCATTGCCTGCATCAGTCACTGGCTTTTCATTCACCCTCCACACAAAAGTTATTTTACAATTTGCCAGCTATTTCCCAAGGCTTTAGAATGCCCTTTAGATATAGTGTGTGGCTTTGCCCAAAGCAAACATGCAACTCGGGCTTGTGGACTATATTTCTTTCAGGGTTTCCTGGCTGCCATCACCTATTGATATTATTTGATTTGCAGCCGCTATTCAAAGCAAACAAACAAAATCTCACAACTTCTTAAACCTTCCTCCATGTAAGCCACTGATATTTACTGAGAGCAGGAGGGACAGGTAAAGCTCTATTACATTTGTACTCACCTGCCTTTAGAAATGAAACCAAAGGTTTAGCAAATTATTTCCCTACGATTTTTTAGCCTGCCACTCTTAAGTTTTCTGGCTTTGTCCCTGATATGGCTGATTCTTCTTCCCATGGCCATGAGCACCATGGGAAGAGCCATGGGAAGAAGAATCAGCCAGGAGGGACAGAGCCTCAGCAAATGCCTGTTGGTCTCAAAGCAAGATTTTTTCTACCAATACCTCTGCCCAAGAAGTGTGCAGGTGACTCAGCTGTTTGCAGAGCATCCAGCTGCCAACCTGCTTGGAACAATCTGCAGGCAGTGGGTGTTTCAGGTGTTAAATGTGTGGGTCTGTAAGGGGGTATCCCAAAGCGACACCCTAAAAAGACCTTTCCAGACTCTTGTTTGGCTGGTCCCTGGTACAGCCCTATGGAGCCTCACCTGGTAGAGCACTGGCCAGAACAGAGTGGGCTTCCAGGCTGTCCCCAGCGCTGCTACACAAACACCTTCCTCCAGCTGCGGCCACATCGCCGTTTCCTTCCGCTGAGCCAAACCCCCTGTCCACAGCAGCATATCCAGTTCAGATACCCACCTCCTGCTCCTTTTCCATGGGATCTTTCTGGAGGCTTCTGCCTTCTGCAGGAGGCTCTCCTCTTCCCAGCAAGCCCCTCCTTTCCCACACATTAACAGATGACTCTCAGTATCCAGGCATTAACAGCAACATTCCTCATGGCTTCAATGCAGACAGGCTTTTCCCCAAGGAAACTGCTCTATCACGCCACCAGAGTTACTCAATTGTCATTTTCACTTAGCAGATCCAGCAGGTATTATTATTTGTTTGCTTTTAGTGTCAAAAAGGAGCTACTCAGTGTCTCTTTTCCACAACTTTCTGCCAAAAAATTGTTACATTTAAGGAAAAAAAAAAGGGTTTTAAGTGTAGTAAAACAAACAAATCCTTAAGTCTTAAGTCTTAGCAACAGCTCCTTGCCTATGTCAAGTTTGGTGGTGGTTCCAGAAGCAGCTCTTTGCAGGAGACTAAAGCACCAAGTACATCCAGCCTTTAATTCCAGCAGCTCTGGAGAGAGAACCACAAAATCTCACTGCAATGTTTAATTTCTTCCTGAAGGAAACCAGAATGGTCATAATGACCAGCTCCCTAAAAAGACAAACTTTTTTTTTTTTAATGGGCCCCTTGAGTACAGTAATAGAAATAGAGCTGGATTAAATTAAATTTGTAGGTTTCTTTTACACAAGAAAATAAATATTTCCTTTTAAAGGCAACCTATTGTGCATAGCCCAGAGTAGCAGTGGCTCCATACTAGACATAGATGTGGACATGAAGGGGGACATGAGGGGGGACAACTGGGATATTGAGCACTTCATAACTGTCCACAAGCTGGGCACCTGCACCTGAATTAAAAGTGAACAGGAAGGTTTGGTCTGATTTGAATGTAGCTGCAACCACCATAAGGTATAAGTGGGCATCTCTCACATGAAGAACCAACAGAGCTCAGCTGTGCATTCTTGTTGGTTTTTTTTAAATAACACTTTTATTATAAAGTCTGAATACAGTGATGCCTTTATTCACTTATTTCTGCGGGAAAGCCAGTGGTAATTAACTTGCACCACAGCCTGCAATTTGCATGTTAAAGTTTACAATCATCCTGTCAGAGGGCCATAATAAGCACCATTTTACAAGGGGAACTCAGTAATTGAGGGTTTGTTTCGCTCATGGCTCGCTGCAAAACCTGGGTGAGGTATTTTGCACCATCGGCTCCGCGTGCCTCGGTCTGATCTGCGTCAGGCAGGGAACAAAATCCGTGAGCTTGGCTCCAGGGGAGCTGACAGCAGATCAATTTGCCATCCTGCCTCCTCGACGACAGCCTGCCAGCATAACTAAACCCAGGCACAGATACATAAACAGACTCTGGGAGTGAATTCAGGGTAAAATACACCTTTAGAGGTGCCTGTTTGAGCCAGGGCTCCTTCGGGAGCAAGCACATGGCTTTTGTCCCAAATCCTGTCAAATTTACTGGATGAACACCCCTCTCCTTAGGGACCTTGCATGTCTCCCCCATGTGCTCTTCCAAGTCCCTCCCTGCCCTTTGCCAGGCCCATCTGCAGCGTTCAGCTCCTCTGGTGTTAATATGAGAAAGCCTTTCCCAAACTACTGCAAACAAAACCATGCAAGGGATGGAAAATAATTAGCCACGTGTCAGTGTCTAATATATTTGCATTGCTTAGACAGAGTAGTTAATCACTGGTAAGACCACAACATGTGGTGTGAATTTGGATTATAACTAATACATATCGAGCAGAAGGCTATTAGTTACATTTAAAAGTACTATTTGATATTATTATTATTGAGAAAGTGAATGCAATTAATTATATTACAATGTCCTTGAAGGATTACTGTGGCAATACCATGCAAAGAGCTGTTTGCATTTAGATTCTTTTTGCTTTCGTTCAGAAAAGAGCTAATTCAGGCAAGCGAAAGGCATCAGGAGCCAAGATTCTGTTCCCATTAACACTCCTGAAGCCCTCAGTGGCACTGGAGGGGTAGCAAGGGTTTGCATTTTTTTAAGGTGCTTTAAATATAGGGTAAACTTTTCATTTTTGTAAAATAGTTGGTCTGCTGAAATGTCACTTCTTCCCTTGGGCTGGGAATTAGCAAAGACAGTCTCCATGTGGTCTCCAGAAAGGACTTCTGAGGGAAGGAATTTGATCCCAGATTTAATTAGAGGTGCAATATTTCCAAGTGTTCCCTCTCTGAAATCTCTCTTACCTATAGAAAAGAAAAGCTTAGGGCACTTCTTTTTTATTTAAAAAGGCAATTGTATTAATTCAGTGGAATTTTGCATTGGAATTGCAATGGCTTTGACAGTTTCGTTCCCTGAAAATTGCAATAAAGGCTTCGTTATGCTACATTTTGTCCCCATTTGTCTTGTATACCATTGCCTTGCCTTTGGCACAATCAAAATAATCTTTAAAAATACTGCCATAAATGGATTGACTTTGACCTTCTGAGTATCTTGTCAATAAAATAAAAATGATAAATGTGTTTCAGAGTGCCACTGGCGTGATATTAAAGCAGAGTCACAACCTGAAAAGTGACATTTGAAAAATTATGTTATGGGCAGGGACCTTATTCTTTGTCAACGGTGCCACATAAATAAGCTCTATTTACAGTGAAAAGAGGTGATTTTGCTAACTGCCAGGTTGTGCAATTCCTGTGATGTGGCCTCTGCCTCTTACATCATCATTAGCAATTAAAGATTACTGCAGCAAGAAATTAGCTGAGCCTTCTGTTGCTGAGGCACAGAGCAGAGCAGAGCAGAGCAGCTCCACCTGGGTCCCCTCCTGTGACCCACTCTGCAGGGCTGACCTGGTGAAGGGGGACCTGGCCCCATCGAGGAATGGCTCAGATAACCAAGAAAAGGCCATTTTTGCTACACAATCAGCTCTTTGGAGAGAAACGACTTCTAACAGAATCACCACAAGGCTTCTTTTTATTAGGTGAGAAGAACTGAATATTCTGTTAAAAAAGTCAAGAGATGTAAGAAATAAACAGTGCAGGCGAGTAAACAAACACACGTCAAGGGGCAGCAGGTTTGATTCAGATTTTGAGAAGCACACACACAAGCTCTGATGTATTTGGCTTTACACCTCAAGTGAGTCTGACCTGTGGCTTCAATGTTTGCAAGCCTAACTTGAGCTGATTTCTCAAAACCCTTTACTGTTGTTTTTAGACCATTTCTTTTCTTTTGTCTTTTTAACATTTCTTGTTCTAATTCTTCTCGGCCTATATTTAAAAGCATGTGAAGTGCACTTTATACTTGAGCATTAATTTATATAATGATTAAAATGCTCACTCGTGTAGTAAACTAAATTAAAACCCCATATGTTTTCAAAGGTCACAAGGCTTTGGAACCTCAAAACACTACTTGATTTCTGAGGAGGAGTGACTCAGATGTCAATCCCTAAAATTAGGCTGAAATCACGTTAAAAAGTGAAGGGTTTTGCTCCTGATTCAGATGAAAATCTAGATAACTAAAATCTTTATGTTACTGAGATCGCACATTTATATATTTAGTTCTGGATCTGTTTGCCTTGAAAATTAGCCCAATCCTAAAATGAATCAGAACATAAAAGGACATAGGACTTAAGCAGCTATTAGCAGCGTCCAGTGGAATTAAACTAAATTAACTTATTAATCACTGCCCTTTTGCAGCCTCCCCAGCTCCCGAGTGCTGGCCGGGGGGACACCGCGTCCTCCGCAATCCCCGCAGGAGCACTGGCTTCGACTCCCTGGAGCTGCAGCGAGCGGCCAGCCAGGACCTGGTGTGTGACCACTCCTTGCCACCGGCATGGTACCGCCTCACGCTCGGCCAGCGGCCCGCGGAAATGCCCACCAGATGTGTCGAGGTCAGGAGAACCTGCGCGCTCCCCTGGGCAGCTGGAACAAACCCTTCCGGGGAGTTCTCCTCCCCATCTGTCTCTGTGCTCTCCTGGACTTGTATCCAGCGGGGATGAGTGGGTGGTAATGGGAAAACCACTGAATGATGATGATGATGATGATAATAATAATAACAATTACAACTATAACGGCAACAATGACAAAACCAGCAGCAGCAAAACCACCACCACCACCATCGAAGCTAACAATACCACTGTCGTATTGTTGCGAATGGATGTGGGTGTTTAGCTGAGTCTCTGCCTTTTGCCCAGGCCTCTGGCAGCAGGCAGGAGTTTTATTGGGGTGGCCAGCACCTCAAGACCCACTTTTGCTCGCAAGTTCTTTAATAATGGCTGATTCGGTCTGTTGTAGAATGAACTATTTATTCAATAGACAAAAAACCAACAGACATAAGACTTAAAACAAACTATATACTACACAGGAATAAGAATAAAAAGAAGCTACTAGTAGATATATACAGCGCGAAGTTAAAGGTTCCATCAATTTTACAGCTAGAGAAGAAATAGTATAACTTAGGATCCAATGTATCTTACCACCCAATTGTTGGTGGGGCACACATGGAGATCCTTTCCCTCAATTCCCAGGAAAGTAACCGCAGAATCTGGGTCCAAACTCCGGGGAGAAGTCCCNCACTCTCAGATGTGTAGAAGGCTTCTGCCTCCATGAAAACTTGTGTGTCTTTTATAGTTTGTAAAACAGTGTCTCTCAGTCAAGAATATCTCTGTTATCTCTTTCCACATCTGCTCTCCAGCCCAAGATGTTGATTCTTAGCTGGGGCTTGAGCCCTTTTGGCACCAGAGATGACCCCTTGCTGGGCCTTTCAGCCCCTGGGTTATCTTCTCCATATCTGCACCAGCTATCAGTGGTAGAGGGGGGGAGGATGTCCTGCCACACATATCCAAGGGCATTAGTCAGAGACCAGGATCCCTGTGGAACAGCCAATATTCAACCAGACTAGGCAATATAAATTATATTTATATATACATGAAACCTGCTGTTTTCCAACTATGCAGGGATTTTTAGTAATCCGTGTATGTCACCTCAAGCTGTGCTTTTTCCAAGCAACTGCATGGCTTTAACAATGAATTCTGCAACCTGATTCTTTTCCTACATAAATTATTATGAGTTAGGGGTTTCTTCTTCTGATGAAATCAGAAGGGAGAAATCAGAAAAATTAATATTTAAAATGATCTTTGGAGAAAGTGAAGGGAAAGCTAAAGTTGAATCTTTTTCTGCTAACATCATTTCTTGAATTCTTTACTTTCATAAGTATGCTAATGGCTTTCTGGAGCAAAAAATCCTCCACTACATAAGACTACTCTATAAAAGAGACAAAACAATAATTATCTGGTTTTATGTGTGTTTAATATGTATGACAATACTGTTTAACTTGCAATCATTGTTGCCAGAGCAACTTGAGCCCCTCACTAAAGTCATTGTCACCTCAAATATCCCAACTGTAGGAGGTTAGCATAATTTCAAACATAAAGTTAAACAAAATTATTCAGAAATAATAAACTAATTACCATAAATTACTTAAAAGATAAAACATTCACCCGGAGTGCCAGGATGCTTGGTATCAGGTGGTTCTACTCTAGCTGGAGAACCCTCTCAAAATTAGCAAAAATATTTTTTATCCATTCAGACTGGACCTGTGAACTCATCAAAACTGAAGTATATCTTAATAATCTAACATTTAGTGAAATGTTAAGAGACAGTTGTTATTTCTGTAGAATTTCTAACACTTTGCATATATAAACTATAAGTCTTACTAACATTAATAAATTGGCAGGATTATTATTGAAATGTTAATTTCATGGCAGGTAATCCTCGAATATCCCAGTGCACTATGAGGTTTTCTAGGTTGCTCTATAAGTGTACATACATATTCTATAATATTATTTAATTTCTCATTATATTTCAGCATTTTTGAGTATGTAGCAATGCTCAGCTCTATGAGATTGCTTTCTAACAATACATGCTTTGTTTCTTTTAATCTCGTCCCTGGAGTTTTTCATTCAGGTTTGTGAAGCTATATTCATTAGTTTAGTTTCTTATCTTGTAACATAATTCTTGCCATTGGTTTCTTCATTATCCTCTGAATGACAGTAAATCTCTGCTTCGCCATGCTGATGAAGGATTACATCTGTTAGATGTCACAACTGGAAGAATACGCTTCTTTTAGATCTTCACCTTCTAAATCTGCCTCTACATTCTATCTCTTCCACTTAATTAAATCATTGTTTGATTTGGTTTTCCATTTAATTTCAGCAAAACCTCTGGAACAAAATAATTTAAATTAATAACTGCTCAGCTTCCACTCCTTAATAAGCAGTTATTATTGGACATTCCAGTCTGGCTGGAGCGAGCTGATTTTAATTAAAAAAGTCAAAGACAAAACCCTGAACAGATAGAAGAGAAAAGAGACCAAATAAAGCCTGACAATACGGCTGCAGAATTTAGAAGTACATTACTCCAGCGCCTTGTAAAATATATGCCCGGTGATATCGTGCTGATACTGGCCAGATACAATTAGCTGCTTATCGATGGATGAGATTAACTTCTTAATTCAAAGTGCTGGTAGGTAAGGATTCCTGTCACCCAATTGAGCTCAGGAGGGATTTAAGCCATAATGGAGATTTAGAGGTCCTGCCCAGCGAGGGGGAGAAGCGTGGGAGGACAAACGGCACGTGCTGGGGGACACGAGGGAGGGGAGCTCCCAGAGGCTGACTCCTGCAGACAGCCTCTCAGTGCCTGTGTTCTGAACCTTGCCATGAAAGAATCCTCCACAATAAAAATACAGCCCTGTCTGTGTATTGTTTCATAATTATAGGGAGTCTCACATTCAACGCAGAGGAGAACCAGGTCGCACATGGGATCTGTGAGAGGCCCAGACCGCAACCATGTCACAGCTAAGGGGCACGGCAAACTTTGCAATGAAAAACGAGCCACAGCTCTTAAGGATGAGCTGCCTCTCATCCACTAATTTAATAAAAAAAAGGGGTAAAAAAGGGAGATAAGACAGAAGAAAAACCCATAAGCTACAAAGGGAAAAAAAGACAGAAGAAAAACCCAAAAGCTTTTATGTCAGAGAAAGTGAAAATATTAATTTCATTCCTGAAGTTACCATCCTTGAATCCAACTGCTGTCCATAAACTTATTCCCCCAGTGGCAAAATGTTTTTGATTGAAAGAGCTTTCCAATTTAGGCTTTTCCTGCTGAATTTCTCAGGGCAGGTAACAAATGATCCTGACCTTCCTCCCTCTATTTCTTCCTTGCCTTTCCCCCTGTGCTCCCGAAGGAGGCACAGCAATTAGCAGATCCTGGACATGCACTCCTGGCCACAGTCACTTCCCTATCCAAAAATATGTTGCAGTAGAAGTCCAACAAAAATTTGCAAATTTTGGATCCTCAGGTATTGAGGCTGCTGCTACAGATCACAGTTTGTTCTTCAAGAACAGCCAGATTTTCTGTGAAAGGCAAAAACACTAAATGAAAAAAAGTATAGGGAAGCTTTTACTAAGATTAAAGCAGTGTACTAAGAAGCAAGAAACAATGCACAGACATGGCCAGACCATCAGTAAAATGACTTTCAGAGGAAGAACAAAAGATGCAAAAAATAAGCTCAACAGAAAATCTATTAAAAATACAGAGATATACTTAACAGCCAATATGGGAAAAACACACATCAATTACAGAAATTCCAGCGTCTGAATTAAAATAATACAGGATATATACATACATCTGGATACATGTACATATGGGCAAGCCCCATGGGAGGCACAAACACTAAAAAGAAATGTGAGGGAACATCACACGCCAATGTTATTGAAGATCTGCTCCACAGTCAGATAAAAGATCAATCTGTGGATTACAGCAGAGCACTGCACGCTGCTGCCTGTAATGCAAATTCAAATGGCACACCACGCTCACAGCAAAGCCAGAAATGGGCTGAAAATTCACTTCTTCCTATGGAGATGTTCCACCGGCCGCAGGTGCTTGTCCTCACCAGCAGCCGAATGTCTTTTTCTGGAGGGAATGGCAGGAAAGCGGAACAATTTCATTTTTGCACATTAACAATCTCCAGCAACCCCTGGTTCAGGGATTTCTGGGTTCAGACATGGGTCGTTCAATTTTCTTGTGAGGTCAAGAGGAGGAGCAGACACTGATCTCTTCTTTGTGGTGACAGTGACAATGACTGTGACAGTGACAGGACCGGAGGCAATGGCCTGCAATTGTGTCAGGGCAGGTTTAGGTTGGATATTAGAAAAAGGTTTTTTCCCCCAGAGGGTGGCTGGGCACTGAACAGGCTCTCCAGGGAAGTGGTCACAGCTGCAAGAGCTCCAAGGCAGTGGTGCACAGTTCTTGACAGAGCTCAAGAAGTGTTTGAACAATGGTGCCAGGCACTTGGTGTGACTTGTGGGGTTGTCCTGTGCAGGGCTAGGATTTGGACTTGATGATCCTTGTGGGTCCCTTCCAACCCTGCACATTCTGTGATTCTGTGATTTAAATTCATTTCTGTCCCATGAGCCAGCCCCGTAACCGCAATTTTTTGGCACACAATTCTGTAGCAAGCTTTTCTACAGGCTCCTTATGGATATGAGACTCGTTTTGGGAAATGCCCAGTAACACCTGCCCGTGATGGTATATCAAGATTATTTCCAGTACTCTTCTTCAGAAATTTCATCCCCTGAATGAGCAAAACCCTCTCCAAATCTGTGTATGCTCTAAATTCATGTACAACTGTAAATGTGCAGGCAGAAGGACACGTTATTCAGTAAGGGTTGGTGTTTTCTCAATAGCTTCATTTTTAGCAAAATAAGTTTACTTTTTTACATATATACTAGGATCAAAAATAGGTTTAAATGCTAATCTTTGGTGTATAAAACAAGGTCATGTTAAAGCGTGTCAAATCTAACCTGCCCATGATTCTTAATATGTCAGTCTCTGGAGAAGAAGAAGATTTATCATTCTATACTTATTTTCATTCCCCCCTCTTTAACCTCTTCTAGAACACTTTATACTCACAATCAAAACACAGTATCTCAGCTGCATGCCACTAATTTATTATTTTGTTTCAATTTTTATTTTGCTCTGAATCCAGTCCCACTTTGATTTGCAATTGTTCTATGAACTTAAAAGCAAGTGACACTTTCAAGGTATTATTTAATCTGTAATTCTTTCTCGCACACATACGTGAATATTCCAAATCATAATGGTAGGTATGAAGACCCTTTGTTTTTCTTGTTTGTTTTTCAGACATGCAAGAACCCTTCTGTAGAAATTACAATTACAGCCTCTATTGTTCGGAGGCATGTGCTTAAAAGAAAAACAAGATAGGCACCAGTTTAATTGCTACTACAGATATTCTTGACGTAAAGTGATTTCTGTGGAGTTTGGCCCCAGACTGAAATAAAAAACCCCCAAACTTATTTACTTTAACTAACTACAAAGAAGCTTAAAAAAAAAAAAAACCCTAAAGTAAAGTTTTGAGTGGATAACAGATGCAAAATCACAATGCTTTAACTGCCAACCAGCAGCACACCAAAAAGCCTCCCATCTCCATCCAACTAAAACAATGAATTCCTCACATATGGTGCTACTTATTTTTAACAGCATAATTTCAGCAATACCCAAGTGACAAGAACAATTGAGCTTGATTTCTTTTTGTGGTTATGAAGAACCACAGTGTTCAATCAATCAAACTGGTTGATACTCCAAACTCCAAGCAAATGGAAGGACACATCACTGGATTAAACAACAGTGGCTTGTTCCCTTGTTTTGGCAAAGGGCAAAACATTCTTTTTTATTATTTAGGTTTTCTAAATTGGATTATTTAAATCATTATCTGGTGCTGAATTAGGAATCAAAAATACTTAATGAATGCTTACCTGCCACATAGAGGTGTTGCAAAGATTAATTGGGTAAGGTTTATAAAATGCTTTGAAGATTAAAAATAGCACTTAATTATGATTGGATAAAGTATGGAAAGGTACTAAAGAAGGCTGGCAACAGCCTAAAGTCTCCCTTTTGTGTTGGGGAAGTTTTCCTTTGTGCAAGCTGTGTCACTGGACACCTAAACTTGTGGAGTTTGCTCTTCTGTGGAGACAGCTGTGTAATTCCTCTTCTTCCTTCTGGGAGTGCTGCTGAACGGGGCTGTGAGACTCCCATGTCTCTCCAACACCCTCAGAGCAGCTGTGACTGTAGGTGTTGCAGGTAACTGCTCTGTCTTAAATGCCAATCATTTGCTACCTCTGTATTCAATTTTCTGGTTACCCTCCCAAATGACAGCTACAAAATTCAATGCAGATTATGCCACAGTAGGGACTTGAAAATTTTGGCTCTTTGAAGCCTCTTCTCTTAGACTGTTTTTCTAAGTTTCTTTGGTTTTTTGTTTTGTTTTGGGTTTTTTTTCTGTTCTTATCTTTACTGCTGGTTGAACACATGAATATACATTTGCCCTTGCTTTCCCAGATCTGTCTTCTAATTCACAGAGGCCTCATGCAGCAAATCCTTTTGGCTGGTGTGCAGTAACTTGCCTGACTCAGAAGGACCACATGCAGCTCATAGCAGAAAATAAATTCATGTGTGTCATAGAGCTGCCAGGACAACAGAAATACTTGATTTATACCAAAATCCTTCCTTTGCTAGCCAGTAATCCTCTACTACAGGTTGTTACAATGGCTTGCTGTCTCACAGTCTGACTTTTCCTGGGTGCAAAACCCCTCGTAAGGGTTGGTCATTGCTTGTAATTTGTGCACATTACATAACAAACTGTCTCGCTCAAGTGGTTTCAGTGCAAGATTGGCCAGGGCAAATGCAGGAGATCCCGGTGGGGGTTTATCAGAAAGCTGCACACCCACATCAGTGATGCTAATCCACACTTTCTCCAGCACTGACATGGCTCACGGACTTCTGGTGAGGATAACAACAGAGGGAGAAAATCACCATCCTTTTATTCCAGCATTTCAGTTTTTCCACCTTGTGTTGACAAGAGATCCAGGCCCACTTTTATGTGTGGATCACTTTGTCTTTTTTCACAGCCGGAATGCACTTGCATCTGTGTGTTTATCTACATGGCTCCCAGCACAGCAGAGACATGGGTGTCTCATTAATGAATTATCTTCCCAGCACTGCTGCAAGGCACTGAAGTGCTATTACCATCTCAGCCACCTCCACCTCTGGTTGAGAGATAAGAAAGTGAGGTACACAGAGAGTCTGTGATTTGTTATTTGCCCGAGGTCAAGCAGCCAGAGAAATTGAGGCACTGTGTGTCCCTGGCCAGAGGCAGCCCAGCAGTTGCACTCCCAGTGGAGCAGCACTGACGAGTTGGCACCAGTTACATTGGTAAAGGCAGCATCAGATGGATGCTACAGCTCATTTTAAGCAGCAAAAGGTCTTTTATAGGAAATTGTAAGAGTATTTTTTCGGTTGGGATGGGTAGGCTGTGCTGTGTCTCCTTACCAAACCATTTCCTTCGAGACTCTCTGAGTTTGCACACATCCATTGAACTCCAGTGCTCACTCATCCCTGCTGCTCTGCTCCCCATAACTAATTCTTCCCAGCTTGTGTGGTTCCAAACACCTCCAAGGTGAACTCCCTAATACCTGCATTTTAGTGTAATTTCAAAAAGAATGTTGCAGTCCAGCAATCTTTACTCACACGTGCAGAGGCACTGAAGTTTGCAGTCTCCTTGAGTAAGCGGAAATTCAAGGTGCAGGTATCTCATGAAGAAGATGAGTAGGAAGCAGAGACCACTGAGCTCCAGTTTCCATCCTTCTCTCTGCTCCCGTGCTGCTTCTCTGGATGTTGTTTTTCCCACTCTCCTGGGACATTACAAGTGTGTGCTCACAAACATGCTTTGGAAACATGCTTCTTCACACCACATCTCGCACTCTAGGTCAGTTGTTCACCAGGATGCAACAAATTCCCCTCATCTGTGTTTTTCCCTGCACAGGAAAGACTCATGTCCCTTAAAGCTGTAAAAAAATAAACAGAACAAGCCTCTTGAAAAATTTACACACAAAGTGGCTTTTAAAGAAAGGAAGGGAAGAGATTGATCTAAAATTCCACCTAGCAGCATTTTCATGCTGATCACTTCTTCTCCTTTGCTAGTACAGTGTTGGCACATTGCTCCTCCCCAGGGACCTGCTGCATTCCAGTGCCACCTGCAAGACCACCAGGACACCAAACAGGGAGGGCAGGGTCATTCTCTATGCTCGGCCACTGCCATTTTTCAGGGAGAAAAAAACCAAAAACCTTGGACAATTTCAGTGATGTGTCCTTGTTTTCCGAAGCCTGACAATAACTAGATCCAAATAGAAATCAGACTGTGTCATGTCACATTCCTGATTTTTTTTCAACTACCCTTGGTTTCCTGGGTGTGCATCCCTTCTCCCCTGCCCCTGCTTTCTGGCTTGAATAGCTCCCAGGTACAACTCAAACTGCAGGAGGGCACTGGTGCATGACTTAATAAATTTATCCTTTGACTTTCACCGCTTCCCCTGCTGTCACAAACAACTTTCGATCTTGAAAGTAAAGCAGCAAACTTGGGCCAGTGGGAAAAAATGGAGGGTTGTTTTTTTTTTTTTTCCCCCAGTGTGATTTACAGCCAAACACTCACACTGGGAGAAATCACTTTCCCCAAGCTGGACTAGTAGAGATGGTTCACTGTCACTGGCTGAAGAAATGCAAAGTGACGGCAGCAGTCACGCTCTGCTGAACATAACTGATATCTACGAGCAAATTATTGCCAGTATTTGGTAATAATTTCCAAACTTTAGCTCAAATATCTCTGTGCTTTGCATATTGGCAAATGCTAGGTAATGGTGCAGAAAAATGAGTCACCATTGTAATTGGCTTTGTATATTTAATAAGGCCCTAATTACACCTAATCTCCTCACCAAGGTGCTTAAATTAAAGACAGCTTTAGAGAACCGTGTTCCTTTAGTCAGGGGAGAGAGCCTGACAGGTACAGAGGGCAGCTCAGATCTGAGATTCCTGAACACACATCCCTAAGTTGGGAAATGGAAATCAGTCTCTGCCGGCCGTGACTCAACATGCTGTCGTTTAAACCATTTAGGACCAATGCCTTCTGATTTGGGATTTCCTGTTTTCAGGGTATTCAGGGAATTTGTTAATAGATAAAAGCCTGAAGCAAAAATAAAAAAGAAAAAATTTTAAAAGTTAAATCATGCATTTCCTACACATGCATTTTGTATATTGTTCTTCTATGTCTCTCTTCAAGAACAAGGGAGAGGTTCAGGCCCCACAAACATGTCCAGTGTGTGCTGGAAAGGCAGGAGCTCTCAAGAGCAGGGTAGCTGTTTTGGAGGCAGGTGATCTAGCCTGCTTACATGCTTTCATCTTCTTCATGCAAACCATCCAAAAACAGAGGAAAATATTTTGGAGTCCTGTTATTGTGCTCTGTAAGAGTTTTAACTATGTAAAGCCATCTCTCAAAACTGAGCAAGACATTTTCATCCCCACTTACACAGCTTTTTCAGTGACCCTCCAGGTTCACCACACTCAGGTTCTTGGGTTTTAGTGATTCTCCACGGGGTCTCACCACACTTGCTGTAAACGGTTTCTTTTGTGTGCACTCTCAGATGAACAAATGTGGGACACAAGCTCCAGTGTGGCTTTCACTGAAGTCTGAATCCCTGCCAGCTCCTGGGGAGAGCAAGAGGCTCACGGGCTGTGCTACCTGGCAGGTCTTCGGGGGCACCAGGGACTGCTGCCTGTTCCGCATTCCCGTCACCGTCAGGAACTGCGGCGCTTTCTTTGTGTATCTCCTGCAGCCCACTCCAGGATGCATGGGCTACTGTGCAGAAGGTGAGGACCAGTAAAGTATTTATCAACAAGATTACTTATGCCTCTCAGGCTGTGTTCAAAGGCCCCGGTGTTGCAATGTGCATCTCAGTGACCTTGCGAGTCAAGCGTCGCTCCCGCTAAGGCGCAGAGCGTGTAGAAAATAAATCAGTGGCAGTCCAAGGTGTTCCTGAAGAATAGCTCCTATTACCAGTGCAAAATGTAATCTGGTGTGTATTACTGAAGCGTTCTTTGCTTGGTTGCAGCTCACATGTAACCTTTCCCACTGTCTTTGGCTCCACTTTGGTTGAAGTTGCAAAGCTAGTGAGCAGAAGCATCTCGGCTGTACCGAGGCACTGTATCCAGGATACTGTCTCCAAGGCCTCTTCTTATCTTTAATAATCCAGTGTCTCCCCTCAAAAAAGGTAATTCTGAAACTCTGCAAGGAAAAAAAACCCAAACTAAATTGATAACATCTTTTTCATGACATTTATATAATTGCTCTCGTCAGAAATAATTTTCAGCCTACTACGAGAGATGTAACCCCTGTTCGGTAGCTAGGAAACAAAGGGAAAGCAGAAAGCAATTGCTCATTCAGTTAAACCTCCTGAACTTTGGAGCATGGCCAGGTGCATATAGATTTCACCAGAAAACATGCTTCTTTCTCAAAATGAAAAAATTACCTTTATACTTTCCTTTCAGTGTTTTCGGACAGAAACACGACACTGAGAAACTAGAGTTATCAGCTTTTCAATCGGGCAAAATCCAAGCTTAAATTAATTTTAAAGAGAAAGATAACTATTTTCTTATCTTTATCAATATTTTAACATTCCCACTTGAAGAACAGGGAGGAAGAAAGGCTCAAAGAACATGAGATTAATTCGCTATTTGATTTTTTTTTTAAAACTATTAAAATAAATGAAACGGATTCTTCCTCAGAAATTACTTTTTAACTGAATAGAGTAATTTTTCAGTTTAAGCTTGCTTTTTTTATAAACTATAAGATTTCCACTACTCTTTTTCAAAGAATTTTTTTGCCAATACATTTTGGGTGAAAGATTTTGTCCTATTTGATGATTCATACCTGTTCAGTGAAGTAAATCTGCCTGCATTTGTCAGAAAGGAAACCTTATCCCTTCCCATCTATCCCAATCTCATTTTCAGTGAGGTCCAGTCCTCCAGAGTCTTTAACTTCTTGCCTTTAGGATGTTTTTGCAGTGTCATGCATTGGATGGAAAACACCCAAAGCTGAAGGTTTTTTACTGGGGGTTTTTACCTGACTGGCTTAAATTCAGCTGTAAATATGGCACCACAGGAGGCTCAGCTGGGTCCAGCTGGTGTGGTCGTGGCTTCGTGCCGGGGTCAGTTCCCCAGCCCCTGCTGCTGGAGGTTCAGGAGCAGGACACCAGTCAGCACTTCTGAGCTGCAAAACAAAATGAATTTAAAACTCCATAACTTGGCAGAAAGGACACAGCTGGGAAAAGCAGTGTTCGTGCTTGCAATTCCACTCACATCCTCCCGCGAGCTGATCACCTAACTGTCCTTCTGGGATAATTTCCTGCACGCAGTCATGATGTGAGCCACACTTCGAGGCAGCTTCTCTTAGAAATGAAATAGAAAAGGGCATAAACAACTGGTCTTTATTCATGTTTTAAGTAACTTGTTTCTTTATTTTACCTCTTGCTGTTTGCCCTGAACAGATGTTAACACATTGATTCTCTGTTCTGCTGGAACAGCTTCATATTTTATTCTCTTGGGCTCCCATATATTGTATTTTCTACACTCCTCCAAAAAAGTTACTTAATTCATCCTTTCAAAGCATCTGAACCAGCTTCATGGTTTTTTTGAGTCTGGGTCTCTAGAGATTAAAAACATCCCCTTACACTATTATACCTCTTTTTGTTTCTACTTTCTAGGTGAGTTTAACAGGAAGAACGGTTTCAGACTTCATTACTTGTTGAAGCCTACAGAAAGCAAGATGTATTTTTAGAGTAATGGCATTATTCTGAGCAGAGGGAGACTATATTGAGCAGACCTAGCCTAGATACATCCCAAAAGAGCCTGGAAAGGATATTCACAGTGAGGCAATAGGGGCTGGGTGCTTCTGAGAGTCAGTTTACCTCTGCAACGTAATGATTTCTCATATCTCTTCTGTGCTTATTGCAAAACTTGGATCAAAAGGCTGTGCTTTAGGGAAATGCAAAGCTGATGGCCTTTGCCAGAGTAATTAATTTGTATTAATCTGAGTGTTTCGTTTCAATAATGTTTCTCTCACTGCAAAATAAAAAAAAACCACCTACAAAACCAGCAGGTCAGATGGTATGACAGCAACAGGTAGTCAGTACAAAATTAGCAATTTTTGCATTTCATGTGAAACATACCTTCTTGCTTGCATGGTTACTAATTAAGTCACGGGAACACAAAATGTGGTGCTTCTCCCATGTTTAATTACATTGACATCTTTTTGTTAGGTGAACAACTGTAACACCAAAATAACGTTTTGTGCCACATCCCTCTTTTGCTTTCCTCTTCCAGACAAGCTCACAGGCCTGGCCATGCCGCCAGTGATCACACCTGAGCTCGTGCAAGGCCGAGTCCATCTGAGGTGCAGCTACAGCCCCGCTTCCCCTGAGCCCCCAGTGCAGTACAGGGTGCTCTGGTCGCGCCTCTCCAGCCCTGGGAAGAGGGAGCGGGTCCACCAGGAGACCACCCCGCGGGCGTTTTCCTACGTGGAGATGGACGGCGCCAATCTCCGCTTGGGAGACACGGTAATGGTGCCCCGCCTTCAGCAGCACGGGTCACGCACGCGGAGGGGAGCGGACCTTTTCTCGTATCTTCCTTGTGTTGTTATTAGTGCTGCTCCTCACTCCTTGTGCTTAGAGCTACTGCCCAAAAACACCTGGAACTGTTTCATGACAAGATTATTAAATAACATTAACCCGGCTTGGGACCTGTAACATTTCTTTGACTTGCAGTGAGTTCTTGGAAGGTATTTTACCACATTCTAAAAGCAAATTGAATATTTGCAGTTACATTACACCTTGAATGCTGTGAGGTTTGTATAAGTGGTGGGTACATGTGCCTGAGCCAATTTTTGCTTAGAACGTTTTTGTACCTTGCAGCAGTGAGATTTTGCAGCAGAGGCAGGCTCAGCTGCATGCACTCAGTAATTTTTATATCCATGGACCAGAGACACAATAACATCTTTTCACAGAACAAAGCAAAAAAAAAAGATGGTACATTTTAAAACAGAGAGAGATTTATTTTATGGTTTTTTTCACGTTGTTCTGCCTCTCTGATTCCAAATTCCTGGTTCAATAGCATACTGAAAGATAGAGTTCATTACAAAACAATCTTTAAGAAGTATATTTGATGGCTTACACAGCAACAATGATCTACTCTCAACAACAACAGCAAAACAGAAACCAATACAGATGTGAAAAAAAATGACTTGTGTATGAATTCATGGCCTTCTATGGAACAGAAACAAGACTTTTAAAGTTAAATTAGGTTCATAACTTTTATAGGCAGACATTAGTGATGGTACAGCAAACTGAAAGAATAAACAGGGATAACAGCCTGGTGTTAAAAGGAGGTTGGAAATAATCTTGGCATTTTGCAGCTCTTCTTTGAGATCATGGAATCATAGAATATCAGGCCTAAACAGAGGGTCCAAGGCTCATCTGGTCTAAATTTTCTTGGCAAAATCACAGTCTAGACAAGGCAGCCCAGCACCCTTTCCTGCTGAATCTGAAGTGTCTGATGTTGGGGACTGCTGAGATTATTCCAATGGATGACTGTTTTCACTGTGAAAAATAATTCTTTTTGCATCTAATCAGGGTTTTCCCTCCCTTTTCCATGTTACTACTTATAAAAAGGGACTGTCCGTCTTCTTTATGTCCACTCTTTAAGAACTGCAACACAGTGATGAGGTCTCCCCTCAACAACAAACAGAGTTCTCTCAGCCTTTCCTCACATGGCAGCTTCCCAGGCCTCAGCTCATCTTTGAGCTTCCAGAGGCCCTTCTCTGGACCCTCTCCAGCCCGCCCAGGTGTTTTTGTGTAGTGGTGACCCAAACTGAACACAGTATTCCAGCTATGGCCTGAGAAATGTTGACTGAGACAACAATTTCTTTAGCCGAGTTCAGAGTCGGACTGATGATGCCCTCACATGTTATAACATGAGGCAGGTAATTCTGCCAGTTTAAGGCAAGCTTGCATTATGAAGAAATATTCTCATCAAAATAACTCCACTTGCAATCACTTCAAATCTAGTTTTAACAATGCTGAGGCATTCAGAGAAAATATGGTTCTGTTAACAAGTAGCATTGCCAAATCTTTATAAGACTATTTTTATTATATTAAGTTTCCAGTAAGCCCTTCTTTGTCCTCTGCTGAAACTGCATGTTTAATTTAGTGGGTTTAGTGAGACTAAAATGTTCTCTTCCTTGTTAGATTTCTTTAAAGGTCTTCATGGCCTATTTGACTAATTATAATTATCCATAAATCATCACAAGTGAAAACCAAGAGATGAATCTTCAGCTGTAACTGAGAATTCAGTTTTACAGAATAAAGATTGAAAAAAGCAATTCACTGTGTTTGCCATCCCAATCTGGGTGTCTAGCAGGAGTTGAAAAGGAGAAGACTCTCACCTCCAGCAGTGTAAATCTGAAGAAATTGAGCATTTGTAGGGATACCCCAGAGGAAAGGTGATGTCCCTAAAAGGGGAATCAAACCATGGGCACCAAACTCTGCCACACGAAGGTGATGGGGAACTCTCACCTGCCCAAGAAAGATGCAGGTGAAGGAATATTCTCTTAGCCAGCATTAAAGGGAGGCCAGATTCACACTGATAAAAGCTGTATGAGAGAGGAGACAATAAATCAGGAGCATTTTCCAGTACTTTTGCCCTTCTCCATACGGAGCCCAGTGGTTGCATCACCAAGGCTGTGCACTGCCAGGGGCCACAAGGGGCATACAAGGCAGAATTTTTCCCCCAGGACAGAGAATTTGCAGCATTTGGAAAACTACTCACCTTTTTGTCCTTTTTAACTCATTATGTCTACCTACACAATAACCTGCATTTGGTCTTGACGCATTCATGGCCTGAAATCAGCATCTTCTCTGTTCCTTTCTTGACAAAAAAAAACTACAGCCAAGCAAGACGATTTCTCTTTACATCACTTTTTGGGTGGTTGATGTCGATGCTATTCTTTGTCTGTAAAAAAGTCTCCAGGTAATAGGTCAGTCACATAATGGAATAGCTATTGATATATTTTAATACGCAGTCAAACCTTACAGAAGAGTTGAGATTTACCAGCCAACATTCCTGAACTTGTATTGACTAAACAGCTAGTTATTTTTTAATAGCCATCATGTGTCCTTTCTTCTCCCCATCTTTGGGCTCCAATTTTGTTATTTTAGACAGTAATGCTGGCAGCATAATGTTCATGAAACTATTGCGGTCTTAAATAAATCTATAACATGACACTATTTCTCTATAAGCTCTGAAAGAAGCCTACTCCATCTGATATGAAAATCCTGGCATTCCTAAGTCTTATTTATGTGATAGTGACAGAGGTCATTTCATTCCTCGAGGCACAGCCATCTATAAATTATAGCAGCACACTGTGAGTAATGAGTTATGCTAAGAAAGAAAGGTGTTTAGAGGAAAACTGTTCAGATTTTGCTCAGCACAGCAATCCGAAAGTTCACACGGCGAGGAGCAATTGTCACCCTACATAAACCTTGGTGCTCGTTGTAAAATAAGAATGTTCAAGCAAAACCAGCCTTTCAGAGCTCTGTGGTAGAAGTGGCACTCTGCAACAGAAGGAGATTATGCCCCAGCCAAAAAGATAGCCAATTATTGCCTCAATATATAAAATAACTATTTTTCGCTCACAAGGGGAAAAACGTGAAATTTCATAGAGTGGTTTGGATTGGAAGAGACCCCAAAGATCATCCAGTTCCAACACCCCTCCATGGGCAGGGACACCTTCTGCTAGACCAGGTTGCTCCAAGTCGCATCCAAGCTGGCCTTAAACACCTTCAGTGACGAGGCAAGGGATTTTACAGTCCTGATGTTCTTGGTGCTGAAGAAAGTCAAACCTTGCAGGGCACTTACACTTCATCTCTCAAGGAAATAGAATTTTTGTTTTATTGCCAGCACTTCTAAGAGATGTCCCAGTTCAGCTCAGGGGAGAGAAGCAGCTCATACCAGATGATGGATCCACTACATTTATTGCACTTAGATGGAAAATCCTGGGCATGTGGGCTCATAAATGTTAAACCATATTAAGTCTATACCTGTGTAAATACTCAAGCACTTAGAAGGCCATATTGAGGATTTGCCCCTTCTCCTCTCCCAGAAATAGTAAGGTCTAATCTTACAGACCCTCAGTCAGCACTGACTTTCAGCATCTCCCCTTTGGGGTCACTTCATGCCCTTGGCTCAGCTCTCACTGACTGAGAGTTCAGAGGTCTGCACCAGCATCTGGACTCCAAAGTGGCATTTTCCTCTTTTTAAGTACTAATCCCCTCCCAACCACTGGACTTGTCAAAATCAACAACAGGAATAGGAAGATCTGCCTGTTTGTAAGTCACACCTGAGTTTAAAATTTCTTCCTCAACCTTCTGGCAGAAAACGAGAAGCACCCCCGCAGAAACAGAACTCTGGGTGAATTTGAACAGAGATTTTAAAGCAGAAAGGGTCAGAGAGTTGATGAGCAAAACTCTGCAGATGATAAAACACCTTACTACTACCCTGGGAAAATTTCCTTCCTTAGCAGAATAATGACCTAGAATCAGCTTCCACACGCTGCTTGGCCATTTGACAGCTGGGAGAGCTGCCTTCTTCCTGTACAGCGAGTGGCAAAGTGAGCAGAGCTGGACTTCCCGCAGTGCCAGGTCACACAGCTGCACCTGCTCACTCCCTGCCACAGCCAACAGCCCCTCACAGGGAGTGATTTGTGTTCTAAAGCTGTAAGGTCTAGTTCATTAATTAAATCAAAGACAGATTCTCCCTACTTTCCCCTTCCTGCTAACCCCTCTGGAAAGCCTTCCCAGAGACTTTGTTCTTACCCCTTTCTGCAAACACCTACAGCTAGATCATTTTCTCCACCTAATGAGAACTATTTTTCTTTTCTTCCAGCTTCTCTAGAAATGTCATCCTTCAGTTCTGCTCATCCTTTGCTCTTTTCATCAAGGCTGTAAACCACAGCTCCCTCCCACACACACTCCCAGCTCCCAGGAGAGTGGTGACTCCAGGTTTTTCTAGCCCATTAGTGTTTAATGGGGAAGGCAATGGCAGCTCCAGTGCCCTGCCAGCCATCGGGAGACACCTTTCACCCGGCGTGGTGATTCCCTGCCCAGCCCTCCACCTGCAAGCCAGGAGTGTGACCTGTGACTCCGAGCCTTGCAGCCCCAGCCTGCTCTGTGACATGGATGATGCAGCCACAGGAGCATGGATCCAACCCCAGAGTCAATAATCACCCCCAGATTGGGCACCTGCACCTCTCAGCAGCACCCAGATTTCCCTGGCCAGGGAATGGCCGGCAGTAGGTAACCCTCAGTGATTCCGTGTGTTGAGAAGGGAGCTTCCCACAGATGGCCTTTGGTAACTCAACCCCTTGTACGAGCACAGTGGGAGAGGCTGATGGGAGAGGAGACAGGGCAAAGCTGGATCTGCTGGTAAACATCCCCGTCCATGCCCCCGCCTGGACTCCCCACACTACATTCAGAATCAGTTAGGGGAAAAGGGGAAATCAAAGACATTATTATCATCAAAGTAAGTGGAAACAACTGATTTGGAGGAAACTTGAATTCTGAAAGCTATGGGGAAAAAATACATTTTGATGTGCAAGTTATAAGGCAGAAATGTTCTGGAGATGGTGACAGGTCCTACGACTAAAATATTCTCCCAAATTGTTTCACAGAACTAACTGACCCTCACCAAATTAATGGCTGAATTCTGCTTTTAGCTAAAGAAGCTGCTCACGGGGTTCATGTCAAAATGGGTGCAACTCTGAGTCCACAGAAGGAGGGAAATCTGCTCCAACACACACGAAAGGAGACACTTCTTAGCTAAAAGAGCCTTTTTTGATAAGAGTTTTGTGCCTAGAAGTAGTTTTCTGCCCTATGGGAAGTTTTGTCAGCACACAGGAAAAGGGAAGCATCCCATGTTGAGAAGTGATCCAGTCATCCTGTCCAAGGGCACCTGTCCCTTTAAAAGAGATGATGAAAAAATAGAATTTCACTTTTTTTTAACAGATCCAATGAGTTTGTGGAAAAATACTTCCTAACTTGTCACGGCCATCAGCATACTGCTGTCAGTGGTGCTTTTATCTCTTTGCTTTAAAAAGGCTGCATCCTGAGATGAGTGTAGGGGGGGAAGAGAAAAAGAGAAAGAAAAAGTTGATTACTGAAGTGGAGAAAAAAGAGTTAGTATTTAGCTGAAGGCAAAAAAAAAACCCTCCTTGGAATGACTATCATAATTATGTGACAAACTGTCAACCTGTAGCTCAGTAGCTGATGAACATATCTGCTGATTGTGAAGTGTGCACCCAACAAGGAAGAGGCAATACAAGGGGAAGAACGATATAAAATACAGAAATAAAATGTAAATTGTGATGGCTGTCCATACATTTTGAATTTTTGAAGTTTGTGCAAACCCCCAAAAGCACTGAAGATTGAGCTGAGGCGGACTGATAGTCTACAGACATCTCAGTGTGTCATTAGGGAGTAAATTTTTATTTGAGTGTTTAGTGCTTTATCAATAAAATATACCACTAAAATATATATGAGAGGAAATACAACGAGGCTGGGTTCTGATATTTCCCAGGGTATGACTTTGGGGAAGACCACCAGGCAGTGCCTCTGTCAGTGCTGGGCATCCCTGTCCCTGCTGCCTCTCGCTGCAGCTCCCTCCCTGGCACAAACGCTCCTTGTGCTGTGCTCCCAGGGAATCCCAGTGCGAACGCTGTTGCTTAAAAGCACTGGAGCCAAAAGTGCAAACAGCCCAGTGAGTGCAAATACATGCTCTGCAATGCAGGTGTGTATGATCTGCTCAGTGAGCTCTGCAAGGGGGTAAGTGCTGTTATTTTTTGGTGAGGGGAATATGCATCCTCTGAACTCTTTCTCTGTCGCCACCGCCTTGTCAGATCCTGATTTTGCAGACTCTCCCTGTGGCAGCTGCAGGAGAAGCTGCAGGAGTGTGATCAACACTCACTTTCTGCCTTCCCAGCAGAAGAACTGTTTTGAAAAGTCTATAAGCTGAACAGGAGCCTTTAGGGAAGGATTGTAGATAATAAATATCTAATGGTAACAGGGGCTTATTACCTTGAGGAGACAACAACTTGCTCTCCTTCGAAGGCAAACTGGATAACTGTGAAATATCTGAGGAATTTTAACTGTGAAGTATCTCTGTGAGGTGAGATCTGTGTCTGTTTCTCCCCCAGTAAACCCAGTATGACCTCAAGGCTTCCATCTTGTTAATGTAATAAATGACACCATTTTCACTGGGCCAAACTGTCTGGAGCTGCCTGCAAAAGAGTGAGAAAAATTGTGAAGGTAAAAAACATCCCAAAAGGCACATAAGCCTGGGACTGAGCTGAACTGGAAACAATCCACTTGAAGAGCACAGAAAACACTTGCTTTTCCCCACAGCCCTACAAACGACCCTGTATTGCTGGTAGGGAATTTCTGCTGTGCACAAATGAGGTAGGAAAGAAGATTCTTCAGTTTGGAGGAAATTCATGACATGATGGTAATGAAGAGGGATTTTTAGGGTGCTAAAAGAAATATTTCAGGCTGCTATGCCACTCATGCCCATATGACCACATGAATCTGGGAATAGCCTGGTGAAGAACCTGCTTTGCAGGTAGTGGTCATGAAGGTGGTGCCTGAGCCAGCAGGTGAGAGCTGCCAGCATCAACATGGCGAGTGAGTGATGCTAGAAAATCCATCCAAAGGTGTTTGTCACAATGGAAAATAAATTGGATTGGTCCAGCTCTTCCTCGTGGGTTACTTGAGGCTTAAAAAAGGCAGCAGCTATAAATATGTCATCCGAGTATCTGGAATTTGATTTAATTTGTCACAATCTGTTACTCCATTTCCAAGACAAAGACGAAAAAATATTCAGAACTACAGTTTCAGAGTCTATTGTCATTTCCTTTAAGGAAAATTTCTGTATTTTAATCTTATGAGCCTAGAAATGATTTTTGCAATTTGGTTTTTCTGAAACCAATGAAACATTAAGTTGGCAGATGGTGTGCAGGCTCAGCAGAGATAAAAGTTGTGTGGCTGTGCTAGGAATACAACATAAATGTCCTGGTACATTGTGTTTGGGGGAGATTTTTGTTTGGGTGAATTCTTTTATTTTTAATACAATATAAACCCTGTAGGCACATCTGCATCATCTTTTATAATAAATAAGGGAAAAAAAAAGGAGTTTCTCATTTTGCTGACACAGTTTCTGAGGCTGGATGACTGTCAAACTAATTTAAATTTTAAAATAAAATGCTTACAAACGTGGTACAGAAAGATACTTGATCCAGTGGACAGACTGGAGCCTGGGATCTCAAGAGCAAATGTCTGAATTCTGAAAGTAACACCTATGAACAATGTAATTCTTCCTTAGTAAAATGAGTTAAAATCACAAACCAAGGTGTTTAAAAACTGCAGAAGAAAACACATTGTAAGCGTAAAGTGTTATTAACTGTTGAGACAAAAGCCGTATTTCTTTGCTTATTAAATGCATCAAAAATTCTTCCAAATCTCAAAATTTACACATAAATATTCTCGAAGCCTAAATCCCCAAGATGTATTTCAGCAGTAGAATGAAAGCTTAAAAGCTCTTGAGCAACAGGAAGATGCATAATTGTGTGGGTGTTATTCAAGACATGCTATAGCATGTGCTGTTTATTTATTTCTTGCAGGTCTTTTGCACGGTCACAGCCTTTCGGAGAGGCACTCCTGAGCAGCAGTCACTGCCTGAGGACAGCAAAGGTTTCTATGCTGGGATTAAGGTAACGCCCACGGCCCTGAGCCACTGACTGGGGAACATTTGAAAATCATGATGAACAAATATAAGTCCTGATCATCACGAGCAGTGCTGCTCCGATGGTCACTTTGAGAAAATGGCTTTCAGTTTGTCGGTAACACGTCCTGAAGCACCCATTGGCACCATGTGCACGCCTGGACACTGATGTGCCATAAAAGCATGAGCAGCGCTTCGTGTCCTAGGAAATGCACCCTGAGAAGCTCTGAGGGTTCTGTTTATTACAAACCTGCAAGGATGCACAATTTTGTTGTAACTAAACCAGAACAAAGTGAAGACAAAATCTGGATTTTCGTCCATCATCTTGCTATGGTCAGGCATTGCAAAACAGAAGTTGCTGAAGATAAATTCACACTGAGTGCAAGGACCAGGTCTAATCCCACTCAAGAATTAGGCTGTCAGCTTGGCAGGCCAGGAGATTTTGGGATCTTCTGAGTGTCATGCCTCCATGATGGGGTTTGAAAAATCTGGCAGCCCTTTCTGTGTGATATCTGAAGAACAACTTCTGAGGAATTTTTTTGAAATGTCGGAATTTTCCAGAGAATGGAAATTCCCATTTCTGACTAGCCCTGAGTGCTGTTCTGCTCTTGTCCCAGGACAACAGACAGACAGAAAAGGCGCAGCCTGAGCTCTCTCCCTGGGGCAGGGGTCTCCAAAGCTGAAATATTTTATGTGCAGAGCAATTCTCTTCCTGCCATAGCAGTGAGGGGGAATTGGTCAAAAATTGCAGTTTTTTGTACCTGGCGCAGACTACAGAGTCTACAACCATGAGGTTATGCCAGACTTTATGCCATGGTATTTCCCCTACTGCACTGGGATAGGAGCTCCTCTAAACCAGGGATATTAAAAATAGATAAATTCTACAGAATTACTCTCAGGCTTAATAAAAGCCTGCTTTGAGATTTGGAGATGAGAAGCAATTACACACTGTATATGGGAACTGTAAACATTGTTAAAGTATATTAACAGCAACTTTACCTTATAAAGTTGAAGCTCATTATTGCAAAATGTAGTATGACTAAGAAGATAATGATAAAGATTATTATTTTGTAAGTAATTATATATTTTTAGAATTTATTAGAACCGCATAAGACTTCATAGATGTCAGTGTTGTCTGATTAATCTGTCATCTCTCTTGCCTGTCAAAATTATCTAAAAATTGTTTTCTTATTTCCAGTTTTTACCAGAATCACTGGAAATTGCAGAGGATGGCAAGGAGCATGTTTTGACCGTCCTGAGCACAGTACCCATTGCCTGTCCTGGGCAGGATGATTCCTGTAAAATTACTTTGCAACTAAGTACTGAGGACTTGGGTAAGAGTTTTACGTATTGGCATCAAATCAATGGGATTACTTTTTCCAGTATACAATGAATTCTAATGGAAAATATGATATATAAATAATACCAAAGGGCAGAAGCCATAAAATCAGCAAACTAGGCCACATTTTTATCTGCAAAATAAAACAGCTGATAATATCAGACAGGTTTTTGAGGGAAAAAAAACCCAAACCCATAAATCTGACTAGCAATAACCTGAACAGTAGTCTGTTGAGATTTATGGATGAAACAACTCAGAGTAGAAGAACTTATTTTAAATTCCAGGAGCGTAAGATTCCATTTTAAGTTTTTTTGTAGCAGGAATGTTCTTAGGTAGAATAATTCCATTAATTATCAATAAAAAGCTCCCCTGCAGATTTATTATTCAGTAAATGCATAGTGAAGCCTTTTTTCTTTCTTTTGCTGGCTTATCGTTTTTGTCTAACTTAATACAGAAGGAAAAAGTCATTCTTGTGCTTATATAATATTCTCTTTCTAAATGTTTAGAGTTTGTTTTGTTTGGTTTTTTTTATTTATTTTATTAACTTGGAAACATTGACAATGTACTGAGAAAACTATTGCCCTTGTATTCAGTAAAAACTGTCTTCAGTTCAATCAGGTGGAATACCCTCCCTGCCTAAGGGGGCACATATGTATTTACTTTCCATTTGCACTAAATAAAACACCCAAGCCTTTTTCTAACAAGTCACTTCTTTCTCTTCCATAAGTGACTCAATGAGAGAAATGTTTAGAGATAGGATTACAGCTGCAGTTTCTCTACCCACAAAAAGCCAGCTCTAAAAAATGTTGGCAAAACTCAGATAAGTCCTGATAGTTTTCTCTTTTTAATTCCCTTTCTTAGCTCTCCTCACCCTCATTCAAGTGCTTAGGCAGAAGAAAAAAAAATAATAATTTAAATGGTATCATAACAAAATGATCTTAAACTGAGCAGCACCTTATGGTTCCAGCAGCTGTGTTGGCTCTCGTACGTGGAGTACTTTGCATTTCTCCATGGCTCAGTGCTGCTCTGCTCTACATTTGCTCTTGGCTCAGAGTCTGTGCTGCTCCATCAGGAAACATCCGCGGAGCTCATGGGAACGGGTTTCCTTGGGAAGCAGGGTAGCAGAGGGGCTGCCTCACACTCAGGGACTGAGGATATCGGGGCTGGGGTGTGTCAGGACACCCCCACAAACCTCAAGCAACTCAGACACTGACTGCTCTGGGGATCAGACAGGAATTAGTCCCAGTCAAAGCCATGTGTTTAACTCACATTTTCTTGGGCATCGATCAAGGCTTTCAGAGCATCCCTGACACCGAGAGAGTGGGCCAGGAGCTCTCGAGAGGGGGAGGCTGAGCTCAGCACATCAGACTGAGACTGACTCTCACCAAGGTCTCCTCCAGTCCCACGGTGTGCACTTTTCTGGAAGAAGGAGAAGATACAAGACTTGCAGAAGCAGCTCTATTTTCAAGCTGTCAATGGTCTTGATATGTTGGTGCCAAGAGGTGCCAGGAGGAAGGCACAACTCCTCCAATTAACTCATATTTGAAGGAAGTTGTCACTGAAGTGGAAAATTTCTGTTAGTTTCGATCAGCTCATTTCTGCAGCTTAAACTAAGCCCAGCCTTGGTTGCTCCATCCTGAGGCTATTTCCTCAGATGACACTCGGGCTGTTATCTATAGAGCTATCTATATATACTTAAGGCTGAGTATCTGATTCTGGGTGTCTGCACAGCCACATTTGCTCTGAGCCTTTATTGTCTTTAGGGTCCATTAGTTTATCTGAAGGAACACTGCGGGCTTCTGAAAAATGTGTGCTGGCCACAGTGCTGGAAATTAAAAATAAAAACCATTTTAGCTGAGGTTCGTTTATACTGAATAAATTAACTGACAAGCTCCTTGTCTGACTGAATCCATATAACTACACTGTTGTGCTAATTATGTAGGGAATAAGTGATAAAAAAGCTAATTACAAGCACAGAAATATCTCTCCAAGTTCAGACAATATCATAATGAATGCCAAGGCACAGCAGAGCCACTGGAGTTCAGCTTCCGTTACTACAGTAAGTTTATCGTTACTATTTTGACAAGATGATTTTCTTTGATTTTAAACTTTTGCTCTGGGTTGTGAGCACAGCTCATGGGGCTGTAATGGCAATAACCATTCCTCGTGGAAACCTCCAATTTAATTGAATCAAGAACCTTGAAAATGAGTCAGGACTTTTCTATAAGATGTGAAGTGAGGCAGCCTGTAAGGATTTGATATGAGAGATAATATGTCATTAATATCTTTAGATTTTATTTCTGTTCCCATAGTACTGTACAGGGTTAATTTAAATTATATTTCATGAGATTTTCCCATAAGGGATAAGACACTGATTATCTGATTGTGTTAGAAATGCCATCTTAAAATACTTTAATACCATCTCTATAAATTATTAAGCAATTCTACAAATGGGAAGAATGCTATGAAAATCACTTATTTTAATATCAGAAAATCACTTATTTTCATGTCAGATTAATTTTATGGCCACCATTTCTAGAACTTTATTCTTATCTGATGATAATTAGTGGTCTGGGACAGAAAACTAAGTGTTCCTCAAGAAACACTGTAAGTCCTGAAATCAGCAGTTAGATTCTGACTGGCTTCATCAGGACCATAATTTCAATTTCTGTCAACTAAAGGATCCATGAAAGCTTGAGTGGCTTCTTGAGAAGCAAATACACACTGTATACAGTGCAGGCCAAATGGCTCTGAACTAAATGCTGTCATAATTCAGTGTGTGTAAGGGAAAACACTCCTATGGAAATAAAAATTCAGGTTTACCCTTTACCTGAGACCTCAGCAGGAAAGGTCAGGACCCAAGAGATGTGGACAATGCCATTCTGGCTGCGTGTAGGGGTTTCTTTAGGGAAGATATGATGTGCAGTGCCACTGTCACACTGATTTTGTCACCACACATCATTTCCCTACCCACCACAGATGCTGACATAGCCAGTATCTTCATAGCTTATTCTTTTTCCTCATTTTTTTAGTGAATTTATCTGCACAATACCTCTGTGAAGGATACAAATAAAACTATCGTCATTTTACAGACTGGGAATCAAAACACCATAACCTAGCTAAGCCAAAAATACAAATATAGACTTGCTACATTTGCCTTGCTGTTGTGGATCCATAGTTCACCAAAAACTTGTTAGAGAACCCTCCCTTTCCACATCAAAACATCTGTTTATTTTAAATTAAGTAACTCCCAGCAGATACCTCATTATACTCCAGACAGTGAATGAGAAATGTTTTCCAGAAACACAGATTCATCTCTTTCTCTGTCAGGAGAACTACTTGTCTTCATTCACTGGGCATGGACCCATAAAGATAACACTGTCATCCCAGAAATATTAGCATCTGTGGAAAAATAGACACCACTGAGTTTTTAGTAAACTTTGGGGATAAAAAACCAGCACAGTGAAGAGTGCAGAGGGATGCCAGATTCAGTCAGTCACAACCGTCTTCATGCAAAGCCCATCTGGTTCCAAGGCATGTGTGTCCTGGAATGAGAAGTGTTCGTGTTGAACAGAACACAGGGCACGGGCGACACTTTGGATAACTCTTGCCACACTCTGTGTTGGTGTTGACTCCAGGCAGCCAGGTACCAGGGCCCCCAGACATCGCCCTCTCAGCCTGCCAGGTGGATCTGCTGCCGGAGCCCTGCTCGGGGAGCAGCTGTGCCGCAGCCACGGTGACAGTGACGGCCGTGACGGACTTCGCGTGGGACGGCAACCGCGTCAGCCGCATCAGCACTGAGCCAGTCGCACCGAGGGATTTGCTCTGGAGGGCTTACACACCCAGGGATGTGAAGGTTAGGTCCTGAAATCAGTTGGAAAATGTGTCAAATCTAAATGAGAGGCTTTTCTTTTCTTTTTTTCTTTTTTTTTCTTTTTTTTTTTTTCCCAAAGAAAATGAAATTTTAGAGATGGTTGTCATAATGGTTTGGGTTGGAAGAGACCTTAAAGACTGCCCAGTTCTACTCCATGCCATGGACAGGGACATCTTCCACTAGACCAGATTGTTCCAAGCCCCATCCAGCTTGGCCTTGGACACTTCCAGGGAAGGGACAGCCACAGCTTCTCTGGGCCACCTGTGCCAGGGCCTCCCCACTCTCACAATAAAGAATTTTTTCCTAGTATCTGATCTAACCCTGCCCTCTGTCAGCAGAGTAAAGCAAAACAGCCACTTTATACACCAAGAAAATTAATATGGAATTCCTTGTGCTTTGGCAGGTTTAGGTTTGCTTGTTAGTCAGCACATCAGTAAGGCCAAGAGCTGGAATAGAGAGATAACCAGGAGTGCTGCTGTCCACTGGAAAAGGGGAGAGGGAGAACGCGAGTTAGGGAACAAGCACCTTTTTGAGAAGGAGGGAGGGGGAAAACCGAGGGTTTGGAGAACATTTTCTGAAAAA